>CAUYPK010077212.1:0-10793 GCA_963574355.1 Loris lydekkerianus | reverse complement strand
TGATGAAATTCGGCCACCACCAATTAAAAATAATTCTAGAATGGATGTGCTTTGTTAAAGGACTGCAGGCTACCATTCAATCAATTTAAAGAAAATAAGAGAAAAAAATAAAAAAAAAATGGAGACTTCACCTCTTTTGTGCTTACATGGATGAAGCTGGAAAATATTCTTCTTTATGAAGTTATCTCAGGAATGGAAAAAATATATATCCAATGTACTCACTACTATTATGAAACCAATTTATAATCACTCACACTTTCATATGAAAGATGAATCACAGCTAAAGCCCAGGATGAAGGAAGGAATGGGAGGAGGATGGGAGAGGAGGGGGCAGTTTGACAGAGGGAGGGTAAATAGTGAGGCCACATCTATGGAATATATTGCAAGGGTACATGTCAAATCTGTCAAGTATAGAACACAATGTCTTAACACGATAAGTAAATGAGGTGAAAGCTATGTTAGTTAGTTAGATGTAAGCACTCCAATTTGTACAAAAAGTCAACACATTGAATCCCACAAAGGCATAAATGTATTCATGATCTATGTATATATGACTGTATAAAAGGAAAAAAAAAAAGAAAAAGGAATAAAGTATAAAATATTTTGATCTATTGAGATATGTATATAATTGTTTTATGCTAGATTTTGTTCCAATAAATGTATCCCCAAATCTCAGTGCTTTCCAAATAAATAAATAAAATAAAAGCATATACCAGAGGCACTAACTAGGTCTAGTGCAGGCACAGGAGGGATGGCAACGGGGCGTATTTGGCAGATTCTAGGAGAAGAAACAGCACTTACAAAGGCCCTGGGAACGTGACAACACTTGTAAAGAAGTAGAGAAGGTTAGCATGGCTCAGTGCAGGGGCTACGATGTGAAGGAAAAGCCTGGAGGTGGGCGGCTCTGGAGGGCCAGGCTAAGAATACTGACCTTTATCCTGAAAGGAATGGGGAGCCTTTGTGGGTTTTAGACACATCGCATTTGATCTTTGAAACCTAAAATGCACAACCACAGCCTAGAAAGTGAAATGGATCGAAGAGCAGCAAGAGTGCGCCAGGCAGAGACCAGGACAGAAGCAATGACAATAGAGCAGACGAAGGATGTTTGCAGCCTGGAGCAGAGAAAAAGAACAGCCACCTAGGAGGGATGCCGAGGTGGCAACGTCATGAGGACTCCAGGTGAGTCCCATACATGGTGCGGGTGAGGGAAAAGGAGAGTGTCTGAACTGAAGAACTGGGTATGTGGGGGTTTAGTTTAAGAACACAGCAAATACTGGGAGGAGACTTGCCTAGAGGGAAAGAGCTAGAGTTTAGTTTTGAACATGATGAGTTTCTGCACCATGAGACATCAGGAAAAGATGTCAGATGCCTGCCTCAGAGAGGCTGTTCAGATCCGGACAGGAAGCTCGTGTTTATTAGTATAGAGGTAGCAGTGAAAGGTTTGGGTGATGCCGCTTAGGAGAAGATAAAAAAAGGGAGCTGAGAGCAGCTTATGAGAGGGATACATCCACTCGTATAGCTTTCATTCAATCCTCCTAGTCCCCTAATGTGGTTTAAGATGTGCCCTCTCGGAGTGAGTTTAGATTTGCAGCCCTCCATCACCCAACAGGTGTGACTTCACTTTTATCCATTCTGACTGAGAAATAAAAGATTACTTCCTTTAAAGGGATGTGCAACAGAGAATTCTCAGCACATATGCATCAAGAATATAAAATAGGAAACAACAGACTGGGGAACTAAGGGAGGCTATTAGTTGGAGGTTCTAAGGGTTATTAAAAATTGAGAGAGGAGGAAAAAGGGAAAAAATGATTTTCTCTGACACAGCCTTTAAAATACTTTTGTATAGAGAGCCTCAGATGCTATCAGTCAGGAAAATGATCTCTGGCAGAGAAGAATATAGCGTTGTAAATAATTAACGAAGGAAGACGGAAGCAGAATTATAGAAGCAAGGGGTGCTCTTGGAAGAAGTTTCTTCTGGAAAGTTCAAGCAACAGCGAAATGATTTTCTTCTTATTAATGATCTGCCCAGCATTGGGTGTGTGTACGTACACTTTTATTTTCCTGGTTGAATTTAATATATCATAGAAGATTTCCATTTTAATTGACAAAAACTTTGGTTTTTAATGCTAAAGAAAACCTCTAGAGCAAAAATAAAATTATACCAAAGTTATTATTTAATACACATCAGACCTCCATAAATGCACTCAGGGAAAAGCAATCAAAGTCAGCCCCTTGTCCTGGTTAGCATTCAGCAACAAGGAATTCCAGAGGAGAGTCTAGTGCTTTCACAGAGCTGTCAGGTATTACACCAACTCAGCAATATTTGTTCCTAGAGACCATCCAAGTGACTCATGCGGCACTATCAAAATTGTTCTCTAACTCCACAGGAAGTATGCACATAAGTCTTCGTGTAAGTAAAACAGCAGCAAACCATTTATTAGCTGGCCTCCTTTAATTTTAACGCAACATTTATCCAAGAAATTTAAGTCAGAAAAAAAAGAAAACCCACCGTAGAGTGTCCCTGGTTTCCTCAGCTCAGTAGTCCATCTGACATTTAAGGGAGGGATTAGCACTATGAGGAATTTCTGCTTTTACAGTATCACAACAATTTCATTTCATTTCATTTCATTTCAAATTAAAATGAGGTGGGGGAAGACTGACATTTGCTGACCTTGCATGATAAACTACATCTGTACATTTACATATCAAAGTCATAGCAATCCTGTTCAAAATTAGACATTCTCTATTCTGCTTAACTCATTTTCCTACTAATGAATTACACACTATTCTTCAAGATAATTTATAAGCTATAGTTACAAACTTTGAGTGCACTTTACATAAGTGGATGAAGGCCTAATTTACTATAACTATTTTGTGTAAGCTTTATTTTTATCATCTAGTGCTGTTTGTTTTGTGTGCTGCATCAAAAGCCATCAGTGTCTTTAGAAACAATGCTGTTTCTAACCATGAAACATAAAAATAACCAATTTGTAGCAAACTTGGCCAACACGTTCAGTGACTCTCAACTGGCATCATAATTAAGCAATTAATACACACTGAAAATATTACCAATCCCAAAATCCTTATTTGTGATAATGAACAACTTGTCTGAGGGGTCTCATCTGATTTTGAGGCTTTCCCTCTTAATCATGGGAAAGTGGGATATAGGGCATTTTGCTCTATAGTAAAGAAGTTCATTATAAACCTCAAAACATAAGAGTGCTTTTGTAACATTTTGAACACAATCATCCCGGACTTTTAAATATAGGTGTTATTTTACTTTGGTGGTGGGAGCCTCACCCTGGCTCAACAATAGAAAACTTATGAGCATGTTCTATCTGGCTTTAGGTAAGTAACTAACTTCTTTGTGTGCCATAAAAAATTAGGTTACATCCATAACACTCAGGAGTATTATATCAGATTTTAGTGTTGTTTTTAGAGTGCTGAAATCATGTGGTGGGAGGCAAACTGAGGGAGAGGAAAGGTGTGATCTGTGTGTAATCCTCAGATTGGCCCTTACCCCCAAATCGAGAAACACTCCAGTGTACAGTGTAGCATAGCCAGAGGTGTGCTGTTAGCATCTCTGGGGTGTGGTAGACAGAATAATGCAATCCCCCCAAGAAGTCTATGTCCTGATCCCTGAAACTTTGTGAAGGCTAATTTACATGACAAAAGGGATAGTGCAGATCTAATTACACTAAGGGCTTTAAAATGAGTAGATTATTCTGGATTATCCAGTGGGCCCAATAGAACCACACTACTTATAGGACAAGGTAGGAAGACCATGGTCAGACTAGGAAGACCTCCTTATAAAGGAGGTGTGATGACAGCAGCAGAAGTCAGAGAGAGTTGGAAAAACACACTCCTGGCTTAGATGTTGGAGGAGAGGGCTATGAGTCAAGGAATACAGATAACCTCCAGAAGCTGGAAAAGATAAAGAAGTGGATCCCCCTGACCCCCAAGAGTCTCCAGAAGGAACGTTGCACTGCTGACACCTTGATTTTAAGACTTCCAACCTGCGGAACACAAGATAATAAATTTATGTTGCTTTGATCCACAAAGCTTATGGTAACTTGTTAAAAAAAAATGATAGGAAATTAATATTCTTGGTAAATAAGCCCAATTTGTGAAGTTTGCTCATTTCTGTGGTATAAATACTCCCATAGCTAACTTTAAGCCATGCTTTTAAATATCGTACACCATTGGCTGAGCTGATAAAAGCATACTTCAACATATCACTGGAAATAACTATAAAATCGCACTAATAACATAGGCTATCTGTAAAAACCTGACAGAAGACTTTCATGTAATTCTACACGGTCATTAATTTAAAATTCCCTCCACCTGACCAGTGTGTGGGTTAGCCATTACCCTGTGTCACCTTTCTACAGGCCTCATTCAAACTGCACACCTGACAAAGATAGTTGCTCTTCTGGGATATCAGATATTACCAAAATGGTAAAAGCGCTGAGCCTCCCCACATCAGTGCCTAGCCCAGTGAGAACTCAGTGATAACTTCTCTTGGAACAAAACATTTCATGAGCCTGAATCCCTCAATTTCTGGTGTCCTGTGTGTAGGGTCAGCAACAGTGGCAGCTGAGGGGGAGAAGTCTGTGAAGCCAGCTCCAGAATAGGTCTCCTGGGGCCCACAGAGACACTCTCTCTGGGGGAGGTTTTACAAGATAGTATTTTGGGCAACAAGGAAGGACTATTCAGAGAGCTGCCTGATGAGAACCTCCATGTCACTAAGCAGAAACTGCCCAAAAGAGGCTTAAAAAGACAGAACTTAAAAAATGTTGGCCTCCTCATTAGGAATGTAAGAAAGAGAAGAACTCAAAATGAGATGTAAAGAGTTGGGTTATAAGTTTGTTACTACATCTTTTAGTGCAGCTTCTAGAGACCTACCCCAGAAGATTCTTACCCAGTAAGTTGAGTTCCTGCAATGATTATTAAGAAATACTGAGGCACCTCCCTCTGATTTGTGGTTCAAAATTATACTAGGCCAGGGATTGTCAACCAGGCTATATCGTCCCCCAAGGACAAAGGCAAGGCCTAGAGACATTTTTTGGTTGTAATAACTGGAAATGGGCAGGTAGAGGCCAGGATGCTACTAACATCCTATAACACACAGGGAAGCCTCCCCATACAAAATTTTTAGTTCAAAACGTCAATGGTTCTGAAGTTGAGGAACCCTGAAGAGATTGTACCATGAGAGGTCTACACCTCCATATTATTTCTATTCCTGCCAACAAAGTCTCTGACAATTAAATATGTTATTGTAATGCATTATTTATTAATGATGGCATTTCTATACAGATCACAATATAAATCCTCACATCTTATGCCAAGCAATAATTAGTATCATACAAATGGCAATCTGTGGGAAAGAAGATTTTAAAAGGTCATCACTTATGGCATTAGCTATTATTCTGCCTATACTGACTACATAGGAATCCCTAAAGAATTAATAATTTAAATTGTTTCTTTTTTTTTTTTTTTTGAGACAGAGTCTAGTCTTTTTTTTTTTTTTTTGAGACAGAGTCTAGTCTTTTTTTTTTTTTTTTGAGACTAGGTAGAGTGCCATGGTGTCACAGCTCACAGCAACCTCAGACCCTTGGGCTTAAGCGATCCTCTTGCCTCAGCCCCCAAAGAAGCTGGGACTATAGGTGCCCACCACAATGCTCGGCTATTTTTTTGTTGTTGTTGCAGTTATCATTGTTGTTTTAGTAGGCCTGGGCTGGGTTCAAACCCACCAACCCCAGTGTATGTGGCTGGCACCCTACCCACTGAGCTACGGGCACTGCCTTAAATTGCTTCTTTAATCATACGAAACATTTAAATGTAATAAATTCATTCATACAAATTCAAATCCTCTTTATAATGAAGTTTCTCTTCCAGCAAAATGTCACTTTTTATTTGGCTATTTGCTGGGTTTTTCATGCTATTTCTTCAAAAGAAAAATGTGCTTGGATTAAGTGAAGAATCTTCTGAGTAAAACTCTTAAATGTGCTTACTGAATGTAAAAAAAACAATCATATTCAGAATTTAAAAGGCTCTGTTCTCATTTACCTTCGCTTTCTAATGTAAATGTTAATTCCTGCTAAAGTAATTAGACCTGCTTAAATTGCCAATCACAATTAACATTGATGAAACACCAGCAAGAGAAAAGTAGTATTCAGTAGAGTTCGGTTTCCCAAAATTAAAATTCGAAATGCCTTTAATTACTCACAAAGAAGGCTTGGTCAACCAATCCAGTTTTCTTCAGAAACTGATGGAAAAATAGAATGAATAACAAAACAGGAAGGCAAAACAAACTTGCCTTTTCAGAAAACTTCTAAGGATGTTGTTCTAAATATAATATGAGTCCAATACATGTCAGGCTTCACATGGAAGAATATGAATGGAGTTGCCAATTGACTACCTTTATAACTTTACACTCAACATAAGGGATAATGGTGCATTCTAGTGAGCACTCAGTGAACGTGGACAGAAGTCTGGTAATTTACTGGTGCAGCAAGAAGATGTGTAGCTATGTTCCAAGATGCTACATGGGAGAGACAGCAATGGACTTTTTCCTCTGGGCTGGTTCTTGTGAATTGTTGGGGGGCCTACTGCAGCTGTATACAAACCCTCCCCCATCTTCTTCCTCCTCTCTTCTTAAAACAAAGAACGCAAAGGGCCTGGTTTGTGCTACTCCCCAAAGAAATTTGTGCCAAAGGACCTTCTCTTACCAAAGCCCTCCTGGAAACTGTGGAATTTACCCATCCCCTCCCGCCCCATATTGGACACAGACACTGTCTTTGCCTTGCCAAGGGTGGCTGCTTTCTCTTTTAATAAACCTGGCCTGAACCTCTCTGCTGCCAGTCTTATCTATGGCCATCACTGCAACACTTTTCATGAATAAACAATTTGGCCAGATTTCAAAGGATACTCATCAGGCTTACCACCGCATCCCCACCTTGATTTAGATGTTCTTCTGAGGATAGTACGAACAGTGGGAACTGACCAGTATCCTACTGTTTGATAAGCTAGACAGCAACCATAGGCAAGGAAAGCTGGCAGTCCCGTGAGTTTCAAATGGTGCAAAATGTGAGAGATCAGACTAGAGGCAGGAATGATAATCATTGCTAGCCAAGCGTGTGTAGTTACCATGCACTGGGGATTACATCACTGAGATCCCCACAGGAACCCTATGAGGTCAATACCTTTTCTTGATTCTCCTTCACAGGTGTGGAAGCTGAAGTTCAGAAAGGTTAAATAAATTGCCTATGGTCACACAGCTAATAAGCAGTGAAAACTGGTGTTAGACTTGGATTGACAGATGCTGGAGCCCTCTCTCATAATCACCATGTGTGTCATTTCCCTAATTGGTGACAGAAGCAGAGAAATAAAGGGCACTGGTAGGAATGTTTGAGCTCTTACACGATAAAAGCAGAACCAACTGTTCCAGAGCACCAGACTCAAAGCCAAACTCCGGCCTCCCAGGGTGTGCAGGTCCATTTGGTCACACTGAGACACAGGTCATATGACTGCTCTCCTGCCACCTCCAGACACAGAGGCATACTACTAATATAAAGAAATATTAAACAGCTGCCTCATTTTATGCCACGCAGCTGCTTCTTCCATTTATGCTTTAGTTAGAAAAGTATTCGGTTATACTCACAAATTATTAGTATTCCTATGGGATTGAAAGTGCCACAAAAAACAAACAGATCGTATTTGAACATATACTCTGAACAGGCAGTGGGAAAACCAGCCTCCACACTGACCCACAAAGTTCCATTTCTGGGCTTACTCAATCCTTTTTCATGCCCTGTCACCAAGTTCCAATTCAGTTTACCATGTATATTCTTGTTCAGTTTAATGGGGTATAGTAATAACATTTGTTTTGGATGCTTTTAGTTGATCCTGGATAGATGCCCACATCACCCCCTATCCTATATGTAAATGTAAGGGGTCTAGAGTCACTTAATAAAACACAGGCATGAATGTACATTTTGAAATGTTAAAAAGTTCAGTAAAGTCGCTGATGAAGGTCTTCACAACATCTACGGACACTGGGTACAGATGGTAAGGAGCCCATTATTAGGGAGGGCTTTGAATTTTATTTTTTTTATAGTTGTTCTTATTATTTACAACATTCCAATAAGGGCTGAACAACTTCAAATGATAGCACCTGACAAGGCCATCATGTTGACGACAGACAACCTAAAAAGGCTGAAGGTTTGGGGGTAAAATTCTAAAACAGGAGCCTTCAACCTGGACATTAAGAAGGCATTCTATCCCAACTGCTGAGTGGTGACAGGAACTTTACTGAGGTGACTTTCTGTAGAGTCCAGACACAGGGTCTATTCTTAGAACAACCAAAAAAAGCATGGAGCTGCCTAAAAATAATGATGACTCAACACCTAGAGGCTTCAATGATGTAATGTTGTCAAAGAACACCCTCCCTCCTCACAGGTTGCAGTTTTTAAAATAAGCAAGCTCACTGCTCACCTTCTGAGGAAGGCAAAAATTTCACACACTGAAGGAGAAAATTAGGACATGTGGGGCTCAGATAAAAAATGTTCTATCCATGCATTGCCTGTCACTGTGGCTGGGTTTATTTGTCAGAGCAGAAGCCCTTGCCAAAGTCAAAGGCAGTTCTTCCTCTGCCACCCTCACTCATCAGTCATCCTTCCAAAACAGGACCTGTGAGATAGGACAACAATGTTGATTACACAAGAGGAGGGCCTGAAAAATCCTGGCCTCAAACCTCTCACAGCTAGTACATTTCAGGGCACGGGATGGGTCCTTTTGGAGACTGCACAGGTGCAACGCTCAGGACAAAGGCACACCCAGAGCTCCATGGATGGCAGGCTTTGAAGAGCCACAGCCATTGCTCATGCTGCCCTGTGGCCGTGGACCTCAACAGGGGCCATGCAGTGATCAACACCGCAAGTTCATCAAGAAAAGGGTACCCATAGCTCAGTGATTAGGGTGCTGGCCACATGCTCCAGGGATGGTGGGTTTGAACCCGGCTCAGGTCTGTTAAACAACAACAAAATAGCCAGGCATTGTGGCAGGAATATGTAGTCCCAGCTACTAGGAAGGTTAGGGAGAATCGCTTGAGCCCAAGAGTTGGAGGTTGCTGTGAGCTATGACACCAGAGCACTCTACTGAGGGTGGCAAAGTGAGACCCTGTCTCAATAAAAAATAAAGAAAGAAATAAAAATAAAGAAAAGGGTGAGACTCGCATCCATGCCGGAAAGAAGTTAGAGGGGCTGAACGATGTCCTGACCTCCATGAGGAAAGTAGCTGCCAAGAAGGACTGAGTCCCTTTCCCCTCACTCCACACATAGTACAATTTCTATAGAAAACAAAAATTCCAGAGCCTTCTCTCTCCCCTTTTAGGGGCCCATTCCCTCAGCACTCACTGTACGGTTCTCCTCAATCTTTCACTTGACCTAACTTAGGCTAGAATTATCAGACCCCAGCAAGCTTCCTGAAAGCTTGCAGCTCATTGATCTTTGTACTCCCAGTGCCAAGAGCAACACTTGGGACATGCTAGATTTTTGATAATTATTAAATAATTGATGGCTGGATTGATTGATGGATGGACACACAATTCTTTCTCCTTGTTAGCGTATTTCTGAGTCACTGTTCTTTCCTGGTGTTTATATGTGAGCCGTCCATATTAGAATACCTTAGCGCATATTTCAGGTAACTTAGAATATAATATCTCCTAGGGGCATGTTCATTAAAAAGAAGCCTGTTAATCAGAAAACAGTCTTCAAGTTCCAATATGCCATCTCTAGACCATTGCAGGAAATAGCTGGGCAGGATGCTCCCTATACCACAGAGCCCATCTATCTGTTCTTAAGGCTTACTCTGTTCAGCAAAAGACAAAGAAATATGGTCTGAGAGTGAAAGAATGAAAGCTGGATGCATCATAAATAAAGCATAATAAAGGAAAGCTGCATCTGATAGAATACATTAGGGTTCACATGTACAACTGCCTTTTTTGTTATGGTTTGTTTTTTTGTTTGTTTTTTAATTTGTTTGTTTCGAAAAGATGTCCTTCCTAGTCATAGCAAAGTTTTCACTATTCATTTCTGGAATTACAGAGTCAGTTCCCATGATCCAAATGAAAATATTTCTTATTATTTTGTATCTATTTCTCATTACAATATTTACGTGCTTATTGTTTTAAAATAAAAGTTATTTTACTTGGGCTGGTTACCAACTTGACTCACCACATTGAACTCTAACTGGCTTGTTTCTACAAATTGAAATCTACCTGAAATACAAAAACCTTATACTACTCAGAATACTCCAAAGAATGGGCTATCAGTGATGCCAAAGAGGAGTCCCTTTGAAAGGGACCATACCTACTTCGATATGTTTGGAGGAGAAAGACATCCCTGCTAGGTTGAGAGTCCAATTGTCCTCAGGAAGCTGAGCAAAGGTAGGGCTAAGACACCCATGTATGCTCACTTGGTCCTCTTCTTTCTAAATCATCATGTCTTGACCCTCCCTACTCCCACATTCAGAGCAAGACTATGTGCCAGAAGTAAACTGTGATGAAAACTGGCTATCAGTGCCAGATTTCTGACACTGAAGACTTGTTCTCTGCAATTTTCAAAAGAGCTTAACTCCTTTCCTCACATATGTTCCTTGCAAAGCCTTGAACTTCAGCTACACAGTGATAATTTTTTTTTTTTTTTTTTTTTGTAGAGACAGAGTCTCACTGTACTGCCCTCAGGTAGAGTGCCATGATGTCACACAGCTCACAGCAACCTCTAACTCTTGGG
>CAUYPK010077210.1:0-29163 GCA_963574355.1 Loris lydekkerianus | reverse complement strand
TCCTCCACATCCACGCCAACATCTCTGGTTTTGGGATTTTGTTATGTGGGCTACTCTTACTGGGGTTAGGTGATATCTCAAAGTAGTTTTGATTTGCATTTCTCTGATGATTAAGGATGATGAGCTTTTTTTCATATGTTTATAGATTTTGCGTCTGTCTTCTTCAGAGAAGTTTCTCTTTAAGTCCCTTGCCCACCCTGAAATGGGGTCACATGTTCTTTTCTTGCTAATAAATTTGAGTTCTCTGTGGATTCTGGTTATTAGACCCCTTTCGGAGGTATAACCTGCAAATATTTTCTCCCATTCTGAGGGCTGTCTGCTTGCTTTACTCTCTATGTTCTTGGCTGTGCAGAAGCTTTTTAGTTTGATCAGGTCCCAGTAGTGTATTTTTGGTACTGCTTCAATTGTCTGGGGGGTCCTCCTCATAAAATGTTCACCCAGGCCGATTCAAGAGTTTTCCCTGCACTTTCTTCAAGTATTTTTTTAGTTTCATGTCTTAAGTTTAAACATTTTATCCAGTGAGAGTCTATCTTAGTTAATGGTGAAAGGTGTGGGTCCAGTTTCAGTCTGATTCTGCCAAGTTTTTCTCCCTCTGGTCACGAGCCTCTCAGCTGTCAGGCTTCTGTCAGACCAGACCTTGTGCCTGGTCAGGCCTCCATCTGTGTGTGGCAAGACATGCTTCTCAGGATGGCTCTTGACAGGTAAGGCCTAGACATGGGGTAAGCGTGGACTCCTCACAGGGGGCAGTTTCTGGCACATCTCTAAGTCCTTGTCCATTCCTTCTGTGCCCTCTCTTTCCCTCACCAGATAGATAGAGTCAGGTGGGGAAGGCCAGTGAGGGCAGCAGGGTGGCAGCCACAAGGCACATGTGGCTATTGAACACTCTAAATGTGGCAAATTAAGACATGCTTGTCAGCTCAGGTCCTCTTCCCCACACGTCTACACGTCTCCATCCCTCTGTGTCTTAGTTTTTAACAAAATAGTTTAAAAAGTTAAAAATCATATTAAAAACAAAAAACATTATAGAATAAGGATATAGGATGTAACAAAAGAAAAAAAAAAATTTTTTTTTTTGAGACAGTCTCACTCTGTTGCCCAAGCTAGAGAGTCATGGTGTCAGCGTAGCTCACAGCAACTTCAGACTCAAGTGGGCTCAAGTGTTCCTTCTGCCTCAGCCTTCCAAGTAGCTGGGACTATAGGTGCCTGCCATGATGCCCAGCTAGTTTTTCTATTTTTAGTAGAGACGGGGTCATGCTCTTCTTGTTCAGGCTGATCTAGAACTTCTGAGCTCAGGCGTTCCTCTCACCTTGAGTGGGAGGAGTGCTGGGATTACAGGCATGAGCCCTCGAGCCCAGCCTAACAGAGAAAATACTTTCATACAGCTATTAAATGTATGCTTTAAGATAAGTATTATTATGAAAGAGTCTAAAAGTTTAAAATAACTAAAAGGCTTATAAAGCATAAAAGTTACAATAAGCTAAGGTTAATTTGTTATGAAGAAGGAAAATTTTTT
Source organism: Loris lydekkerianus (assembly GCA_963574355.1). NCBI lineage: Eukaryota > Metazoa > Chordata > Mammalia > Primates > Lorisidae > Loris > Loris lydekkerianus. The sequence goes on along the minus strand of CAUYPK010077210.1, from coordinate 27,650 downwards.
ATAATGTTAATGTAATCTAAGTGTCCAGTGTTTACAGAGTCCGTAGCAGGGTGCAGTGACGTCCCAGGGCTCCACATTCACTTAGCCTCACTCACTGACTCACCAGCAGCAACTCCCAGGCTTGTGAGCCCCATTCATGCAGGTGCCTACTAACCGGTGTACAATTTTTTACCTTTTACACTTTGCTTTTTTCAAACATGTTTTTTCTATGTTTATACATGTCTAAATACACAAACATAAATAAAATATGCATTATAATGCCTCAACACATTTATGATTGTGTTACAATTGCCTGCAGTATTCAGCACAGTAACAGCCTATGCGGGATTGTCTCCCAGGAGCAGGAGGCTGTACCACACAGGCACAGTGTGTAGTGGGCTGTTCCATCTGGGTCTGCCGGAATCCTCTATGGTTTTTGCACAATGACAAAATCACCTAATTACAACAATTCTCAGAAATTGCGTCCATTGTAAAGTAACACATGGCTGTAGTAGTTCCTGAGTATTTCTTACTCAGAAGCAATTCTATTGATGATTATTTAGGTTATTTCTCATCTTTAGCCACTGTGAATGAACTTACTATGAATTACTATCCATATTTCTATTCAAGGCTTTGTAGATGTAGGTTTTCTTTCCTTTCCTACATAATACTTAAGGGGAAAATTGCGGTGTCACATAGCAGGAGTGGGTTGCTGTATGGTTCTGCACTCCTCCTGACCGTGCAGGAGAGGTTTGGTTCTTTTGCGTTCTCCCCCACACTTACCGTTGTCAGCCTCATAAACTTCAATCACTTCAGTGAATGAGTGACACTGTCTCATTGTGGATTTACTTTGCATTTCTCTGATGACTAGTGATACAAGCATCTTTTCATATGTTTATTGGTTAATTTGCATTTCTTCTTTAAGAAAGTGTCTTTTTTAAACTTTTGGTCATTTTTAGTTAAGTTCTTGTTTTATTATTGAGTTCTAAGAGCTTTTTGTATATTCTGGATTTAAGCCCTTTGTAAAATGTCTATATTGCAAATATTTTTTCTATTACTTTCCTTTTAATTTTCTCGTAAGTGTGAAACTTCATTAATTCAATGAATTTCAATTCAACCACGTTTTCCTTAATGATATTCCTTGCTTCCTCTACAAAATCTTCGTACAACCCAGGGTCACATTTTCTAGTTTTTAATTTCACCTTTTTGCCAATTCTGAGCCATTTTCTTTATATGACACACAGTAAGTGTGAAGGCTCATAAACCTCCTCAATGATAGTTACAAGGAAGAACGTTTTTGTCATAACTCATAAACTGTACAGTAAAAATAAATGCAATTATCTACTTTGCATTCTTCATGTTCCAATTTTTATTCTCCCATAATACACAAATTTCTACATCATCTCCAGCAGTCTTTCAACATCTGAAGACATAAGAATACATTTTATTTTTAGTGTCAGCAAAAGATAAATAAAATATACATTGTAATGCCTCAAAAATACTTTTGGAAATTATTTGCTAACCTCTATTAGTAGATATAATTGAGACATTATTTTATGTTACATGTGATCATGTACTCCATCTTATTAACAGTGTTATATTTTGGTAATAATAATAAGTTGGAATTTTTAGTTCTTTATGTGTAATTTAGACATGTTATATCAACTAATCATTTCCCCTGTTATTGTTTGCAAAAAGATCAAAATTAAGAAAACTATGAAAGGTAATATTAAAAAATATTCATCTAATCTCTACCCAAAAAAGAACAAAGATTGCTGTTTGCTTCATCTATGCTTTGGATTAAAATATATAAAGTCTCAGCTAAAGTCATAGCTCCAGTTCCATTCTTTCCTCTCCCCCCTACCACAGGAGTAATCACTACTATCCATTTGGTGTTTACCTAGCCATTCTTGTTTTGGGAGGTGGGGGAGAGAGAGAAACAATACACACGCTAGATCAGAGTGTGGTCATGGCTTAGGATTATTCTTAATTTATGTAAATAGAATCCTACTCCATACAATGTTCAAAAAATTACTTATTTCACTTATTTCAATTTTTAGAGTTATCAATTTTATTAAAGGTAGACCCAATGCATTTATTTTGACTGCGGCATGATATTACATTATGTGAACACAACACAATTTAGTTTTCTATTCAACCACTAATTGGCAGAAAGACTGCTGCTATAAAGGAGGCTGAAATAGACCATGTTTGAATTTCTCCTTATACACATGGAGAGAATTTTTCTTAAGGACCACACTGTCCACGGTAACTCTCTGCAATGATAGAAAGCCTCTGTTCTGTGGCTAGTGAGCACTTGAAATGTGTCCACTGTGACTCAGGAACTGAATTTTTCTTTAACTTTAATTCTAATTAACTTAAATATAGATTTAAATGTCAGTGCACATGACTTATGACTACCATACTGGAGAGCTCAACTCTAGGGTAGATGGCTAGAATTTCTAGCTTCTGTGGTATGTCCATTTACATAAATTTACTGATTACTACATTACTGTCCCATCAGCAGGGTTACCACTTCTCACATCCTGGCCAATGCTTGAACTTGTTACACTTTATCTTTTTTGCCCATTGGGAAAATTCAAAATTGTATCTCATTTTTGCTTTCATTTTCATTACCTCTATTATTAATGAAAATGAAAATCTTTCATAGTTTTTGTTGACCATTGGGCTTCTGCTTCTGTGAATTGTCTGCTTATTTGTTTCATTTATCAACTAAGTAATGTCTTTTTCTTTGTTAATCTGTAAAATTCTTAATGCCATTTTTATTATGTCCCATTTCCACCCTGATGACTCTCTCCAAAGAAATCTGGGCTTAAAGAACTTTTCATCACCCCGTTCACCAACTTCTTTTTTTTTTTTTAAGATAGAGTATACTTTGTCACCCTCAGTAGGTGTCATGGCAACCTCAAACTCTTGGGCTCAGGTGATTCTCTTGCCTCAGCCTCATGAGTAGCTGGGACTACAGACACCCACCACCGGGCCCTTCTATTTTCAGAGACAGGGTGTCACTCTGGCTCCAGCTGGTCTCAAACTCCTGTGCTCGAGCAATTTGTCATCCATGGCCTCCCAGAGTGCTAGAATTACAGGTGTGAGCCACCATGCCCAGCCTTCACCTACTTCTTTCATACAGTAGATCTGGGTGCAAACTAATGCTAACATTACATGTTTCCCAACATTATGGAATATCTAAAAACGTCCAACATGGAAGTTGGAACTTTGCATTCAAATTGGAATACATAGCATCTCTGCTGTTTCTGGCCTTAGAGTCTCAGGTGGAACTAAGAAAATAAAGTTTTTGTTTTTGTATCTTATTTAAATTTCCATGAGCACTTGAGCGTGATCTCTGGATCTGCTTTCCAATGAGAATATTTATAGAATATTCCTGAAATACTGGGCACATTTGGAAATACAATGTCATTAAGCAAAAATGTGTAAGTCTGTAAATAATTCAATATATGAATAAAAACATATATGATGATCTCTTGAATAACATATCTCATTGTTTTTAGTCCATTTAATGTCCCAATCCTACTGGGATAGTTTCTTGGACTCATAAAGAAAAGCAACAACATACACAGATCCTCATCTTCACAAGTATATTGCAAGCCAAAATGCATAAACAAAATATTCACTGTGTAACCAGTTACACAGAGCAAGGCGTATCAAAGCAGTAACTTCACCAGCCATGTGCTGCATTATGGAAAATGTTAATATTCAGAAATTTGTTTGTTCTTTTATTTATATCTGGGGGGAAGTTAACCATGGGAATGTCCATTTATTAGCATGAGGTTCATGTTTTATCATCATTCACCAAAGAGTAAGGTAGCAACTAAGAATCAGCAGAAGAGAAGATAGGCCTATTCAATGGAAAACGGGCTCTGTTCTTCCAAAGAATCTTCTTTTTTTTTTTTTTTTTATTAAATCTAGCCTCCGTGGTATGTCAATTTACATAAATAATATAGACCAGTCTGCACTGGAACTGGGGGCACGGCCAGAGCTCATGGAGCTGTGTGCACAAGCAGGACTGTGGAACTATGAATACTGGAGGAAATGTCTGATAAACAAGTTATTTCAAGACATTTTCTACTAAGAAGTTGCGGGATTTTCTGTATCTCTGGGGACATAAGAATTTATAAATTGGGGTTTAGGAGGCAAAACACAGAAAATAAAAGGCAAAAGTTCTGCTTGATCAAGTTAGAAAGGTATTAAATTTTGAATAAACCACAGAGATACTTTAAGCTTCTTGATATATTAAGAAAACAAAAATTCCAAGTAGCAAATTAAATTCAGAAAATGTTTTGGAATATAAAGGAACTACAATGGCTACAAAATGTCTAGCAAATGAGGAAATTCTTAAAAATTCATTTACTCCTTAGAATGGGTACAGGCGATTGCACTAATGTATACAGCTATGATTTAACAATTAAAAAAAATAAAATAAAATTAATGCCTATTAAAAAAAATTCATTTACTCTTTCTTTAGTGTGCAAACTGGATTTATTTTAGTGCAAGAAAAAATATAATAAACTTCCCCTGCCCCCAGTCACCACTGGGATCAGTCACTTTACCATTATTTTTTCCATTAACTTCTCTATTGTTAAATACAAATTCCTCTATCTTGGTGCTTTTCACCAAAGGATCTGATTTTGTCCAAGGACTTTATAGTCTAAGTAACCTGGTTCCAACCCCACCTGTCGACCTTCCCCCACCTCATGCACCTGCTGGTGGTCACAAACAGCCACAGGTCCGTAGCTGACAAAAAGTCACATATCACCAGGAAGGCCACTTATCAATATGAGAACAGTATCTGAAGGGGCGTAAAAGAAAAGGGGGGCATTTGTGTTGCTGTCAATTAGGTAACAGAAACGAGCTGCTGTGATAAATCCACTCCACAGCTTCTTTCTTTTCTCTGTGCACTTTTGATTCTAAAAGATACTTTTATAAATTATTTTAAAGTCTATTTGAGTTTCTTTGCCATCAGATAAATATGAAATGGAAAGAGCAAACACCCTTCAGCTTCCGGATATAGCTCACCACCACCAGGACGGCATTATTTTTAGTAAGTGCAGTTTTAAATGGTGCTGCTTCCCCCCAATTCCTCTCCTCTGGGACAGTCATGATTTACAGTTTCCTTTCCACCCTTTATGATACTTTCCTCTAAATACTTTATTTTATTTTTTTTTATTAAATCATAGCTGTGTACGTTGATATGATCATGGGGCATCATACACTAGCTTCACAGACCATTTGACACATTTTCATCACAATAGTTAACATAGCCTTCCTGGCATTTTCCCAGTTACCATGCCAAGACATTTACATTACACATTTACTAAATTTCACATACACCCTTGTTAGATGCCCCGCAGGTGTAATTCCACCAGTACCCCTCCCTCCACCCACCTCCCCCCTCCCTCCTCTCCCTTCCCCCTTTCCCCTATTCTTAGGTTGTAACTGGGTTATAGCTTTCATGTGAAACTAATTTAGGGGTCTAAATTAGTTTCACATGAAAGCTATAACCCAATAATTTATTAGTCAGTGTTTGTGTACTTTCAAGCACTCATTGGTCTCTTGGTTATCATTTATCAGCAGTTACTCATTACGATGTTTGTAATGAGGAGCACTAACAAAGCCTGACTCTGCCCCCAGCAACTGTTAAGTCAGAAATTCATTGACAATGGGCGGTTTCACTGGCTCCTAAGAAATATTATTCATAACTTTCCTTTCTGCTTCAGCTGCAGATGGATAAAACATTTTCCTGACATAAAACGGTCAGAGGTAATTGGTTTTTTTGTATTATATTAAATATGCCAAAAGGAATAAACATCATTTAATTATTTATTGTTTTCCCAATTTGATCAGCCATGGATTGTTACATATCTTCACCAAGCAACTCGTGGATTTACCCCACTGTGATTCTCTGCTTATTTGGGTTTTTCTCCATGATGAGACCTTCAGAACCATTCCTTATCCCATATTTATCTGGACCAAATAAAAACCTGACCACTGAAGAGGTGAGTGAATATGCGCATGTCTCCAAATGTGGTTCACTTTTGTAGGACTTGAACAAGGACCTCAAGTCAAGGCTTCATTCAACTTGAAATAAGATGAACACATATCCCATTTCATAGCATATGTCTTGTAATAGAACTGTTCAAACTACTCTTTGCTCTTCACATTTGTAAAACTGGGCACCCAAAACCCTTTACATGTGTAACAAACATTTTAGCTGGTATGGAGTCCTAGCATCAGTTTTACTGCATAGAAAGCTTTTAGTTCTCCATTGATAGATTATGCTAATCCTAAAATAACACCTATGCCAGGATCCAGCCTAATAAACTGCCAGGCTGCTGAGGGAGAAGAGGATCTCATAAAGAATTGTAAGGTCTCTTTAGGACACTCAGTCTTAAAAAACTATTTACCTGCAGGCAAGGCATTCACAGCTTTATCTCCCAGCCCTTGCCTCCTTCCCTGAAGGCCAAATTCTCTTATTTAAAAGATTTACCTCTTTTTCTTACAACAAGTCCAACAGAAAACATGCTGCAAAATTACCATGGGCTAATCTTACACCCTCCAGTCATAGCCATGAAAACACTGTGTGAAGTATGTGGCTTCACCTGCTCGCCTAGTTAGGAGTGGCTCATTTGGTGTTGAGGTGGCAAAGACAAAAAGGCAAGTTTGTCGTGTAATGTCACAGAGGAATGACTCTGTTTCAGAGTTTCTCGAGTGGAAGCATGTCACAATTATGACAGCAAAGGACAGGCGTAGGTCCAGACTCAGCTCATTGAACCCACTGAGTTTGTATCTGCCACCACCGTGAACCAGGCCCTTCCTCCAAGATGCACCTTATTCCCACCGGCCAGTTTTAATGCCCTCCTGCTTTGTCCAACAGCCTCAAGAACCCAGGTGTCAGTGGTGAGCGCAAGTTGCGTGATTTGAGAGGCGGCTATGCTCACCCATCGTGCCCCACAGATCAACAACTTCTTTAGTGCTTCCTTTCAATGAAAAGTGAAATCAACAACTTCTTCAGTTCTTCCTTTCCATGAAAACTGAAATCTTGTGCCCTTCTAAGTAAATCCACACGTTTGTCCATATTAAATGGATGCCAGAATCATATAAGTACAGACAAGTTAGTAGAATTATGGGGGGGAAAGGATTGGGAGCCCGCCACATTATTCTGGGAAAGAAATGAAAAGCTCACCTGTTCCTACTCTGTAAATCAGCAAAGTTACTCTTTCCCTATTGTCAGGTATCTTCCCGGACTGTGGAAGGGCTGACATTTTTGACATAATAATGGGCCAAATAAAGATAAAGGTTCTCAGATTCTTTTAACATTGCAGCCTATTTATCTAATGTTGTTAATCTTTGAACAAGAACGAATAGTATCTTTTATGAAACTAAAACCCAGAAGGGTCTGAACAGTTTTTAACTAATTCACTCAAATGGAAAACCATTTAAACTTAATATATTATTCAGATCTCCTATTCAGCCCAGCATATTCCTCTTCTACTGGGATACATAGTTATACATATTTATGAGTATAAAAATTGGTTGGTTATTTTCCAATGGGGAAAGAGCCTATCTCTTCTTAGTAATTTCCTTTAAAATCATTTTCCTTTTTTTTAACTATTCCTCAAATACATAAGCATAGTTTATTTTTATTTTTTTCAAATAGCAGGTAACAATTAATGTTTACTGCACACAAAAGTTTTCAGTTATCCATCTGTGGCTTCCAGTTTCTTATGTTAACTAAGACTTTCAAATGAGCCACTTTGCGTATCTCTGATATACTTCCACTCTTTGTAACTCTATTTTTGCTGCCTTACTCACTACCAGAAAATCAGTTTTCTGATTATGTTTTTCCATAATATGAAGCATACCGGATTAGAGATAGAATTTGAGGGACACAGCACAGGTGTCTTCGTGTGGCGCTGCGCGGTCACGCTGCTCATCCACCTTGCAGATCACGAATGAGATCCTTCCCGTGTGGACCTACTCCTACCTGGCGCTGCTGCTGCCCGTGTTCATCCTCACCGATTACGTCCGCTACAAGCCAGTCATCATCTTACAAGGGATCAGCTTCATCACCACCTGGCTGCTGCTCTTATTTGGCCAAGGAGTGGAGTCCATGCAGGTTGTGGAGTTCTTTTACGGCATGGTCACCGCCACCGAGGTGGCCTACTACTCCTACATCTACAGCGTGGTCAGCCCCGAGCACTATCAGAAAGTGAGCGGCTACTGTCGCAGCGTCACGCTGGTGGCCTACACGGCCGCCTCCGTGCTGGCCCAGCTCTTGGTGTCCCTGGCCAACCTGTCGTACTTTTACCTCAACGTCATATCCCTGGTCTCTGTCTCCACAGCCTTCCTTTTCTCACTTTTTCTACCAATGCCCAAGAAGAGCATGTTTTTTCATGCAAAACCCTGCAAAGAGATAAAGACGTCAGCTAGCCTGAGCGTGGTGCTAGCGGAACCTCACGAAGGTGAAACCTTAGGAGGTGGAAAGCAGAAATCCGCCTCGGAAACATCCTCCTCTCCGGGGAGCCCGGGGGGTGGCCCGCTGAGCAGCCCCACGCCCAAAGCCGCAGCTCTGCAAGTTTTCACGCAGTGGTTCCGAGATCTGAAGGAGTGCTACTCCTCGAAATACCTCTTTTACTGGTCCCTGTGGTGGGCTTTCTCCACGGCAGGTTTTAACCAGGTTTTAAACTATGTTCAGATCCTGTGGGATTACAAGGCACCGTTGCAAGATTCTTCCATCTATAACGGGGCAGTGGAAGCTATTGCAACATTTGGAGGTAAATAAATGTCATTCTACCTTCCTTTAACAGGCTGCCCCCTTGCGGTCAGTTCTCACGTACTGAACTTCTCCCGGGTGGTAAATTAGCTCTGTTCAGAAAGCATAATAGTCTTTTTCGAGAGTAAAAGTCCCTGGAAAAATAAGAGTACCATGACTTTCTATTTAGTGTAACATCATACACTGTCATTCACTATGATATTACACTAAATAGAAGTAACTTAGGAACTCAGACCTCAGCACTCAACAGTCCTATTCTAGTCAAACCCCTAAGATTCCATTTTGTCATTAGGACAAGTGTTAAAAGATGCCCTATTTTTCAGTACTATTTTTAACATAAAAAGGATATATATATTATATAATATATATATATATATTATATAATATATATATATATATATATATATATGGAGATTTTATTATTTTAGAAAATAAATTAAGGCTTCCTATATATAATAATATATATATATATTATTATATATATATATATGTAAGGAGATTTTATTATTTTAGAAAATAAATTAAGGCTTCCAATTTCTCACTGAGAGAGTCTTGTTAATAAAAGATTTGATCCAGCTAACACCTTTAACAGTTCTGTAACATACACTAATAATTTTCAAAAGCAACTTGCTTAGGAGATTTAAATGGTGAAGAGGCCAGCCCTGTCAATACAGGCCTGTTAGCTCTCCACGGTGAAGGGACCCTGCTTTGGATGCTTTCTTACTCTGTAAGCCTATCTTTTACTTCTTCAATACATTTATTGTATGCTTGCCTCACAAAAATTAAAAATAAATAAATGGGGGGGGGTGTAGAAATGTGAGAGTCGGGATTCTAGTATCAGAGGGAAATCTGTCTTTGAAGATTACTCTACGATAAATATTTATATCCTAGTATGAGACTTTGAAGATATTTTCTAGGAAGTGGGAATTCTCCACGCCCTCATGTACAAGAAGTTTCAGAACACCCATGTGACCCCCATTTTGTTATTATCTCTCTTTTGGGAGGCTTCCGTTTAATTCCTGGAAACCAGGACTGTGCTGAAATAGTTTCTCTGAAATTATTGCTCCTTTATTCCAAATTCTAGAGGGGGAAACAGTTGGGTTTTCTTCCCCTTTGTAGTCACGGTTCTTTCACAGTCACGTGGGATAGTTAATCAATCATTGTTAGAACAGTTATTGAAACCTAAATACTTCTCATTTTGTTAAAGAAAACAATAATTACAGACCCTAATTACTGCCAGTGATTTAACCTCTTAAACTCTTGTAAGTCAATATAGGGCTTTTCATGCAAAGCCTCAAGGAAATTAGGTCACACCCTAAAGACCTTACAGTGGAGACTGGAAGTAAGATTAAGATTAATAAATATTAATTAAAAGTAATTAAAATTTATTCCTCAAGACAACACATCTTGTAGCTATCATGGAAAAAGACTTATAATAAAAAATTGTAAATGTAAAGCAAATAGGCCAGGTTACTCCCAGAGCAAGTTGCAGTAAGTGGCTGGGTTAATGTATCACTCCCCCCACACACATGCCGCTGTGTTTAGAAACCTTTCTGTCCCCTCTGCGTAGTACACTGCCTGGTATACAGTTGACACTAAAAGTGTGATGGCAAAGTGACCAAAAGAATAGGAAGCGACAAGAAAAAGCAAAAGAAGAAAATGGTCAGAAAAAGGATAAATCCACATTTTAGGTGGGTGATACAACTTTTGTGAAAGCAACGTATTTATCTTTTAGAATGGCCTAAGACCTGGGTTTTTAAGAGAGCGTGTTGATCTTTCCTCCCTACCAAGTGAGTATGTTTGTCCACAGTGTTTTTCTTTTTCAGGGGCTCTGGCTGCCTTTGCAGTGGGTTACGTGAAAGTCAACTGGGATCTTCTGGGAGAGTTGGCCCTGGCGCTGTTCTCAGTGGTCAGTGCCGGCTCTCTGCTGCTCATGCATTACACAGCCAACATCTGGGCTTGCTACACTGGCTACTTGACATTCAAGTCCAGCTACATGCTTCTCATAACCATAGCAGTGTAAGTATTGCCAGCCATCTCTTTCCACTCCTAAAACTGAACCATACTCCTCTTTTTTCCATATTATTAATGTTCCTCTGAGAACTTCAGAATGATTTTAATCAACTGCAATATTAAATGTTGGTCAGGCACGATGGCAAATGCCTATAATCCTAGCACTCTGGAGGCTAAGGCAGGAGGATCACTTTAGCTCTGGAATTCAAGACCAGACTGAGCAAGAGCAAGACTCATTTCTACAAAAGTTGACTACTTCCTGTTAAATAAGACATAACTCTAAGCCATCTCTTCATTTAACTACTTGCCCTCCTAATATTGCTAATATTTATCTTCAAGGAGAAAAGCTTTTGTAAATTAAGAACAATGATACATGGCCGCGTTTGGATTTTTAATTTCTAGCAATTGCCTCAATAAGGAGTAATGTGATCTGATTTTAAATGCATAAGTTTAGATTTCAAACCTAATTTCATGTGGTTGCTTGAGTAATTCCAGGCTCAAACTCTTTTGTGGCACAGAATATTCTCAGGAAAGTTATAAAAAAAATGGACACTGATAAAAGTAGATACAAAAATCACAAAAAAACTTTTAGCTGCACTTACACTACATATACAAAGCCAAGTAATTTTCAACCATTTTCTACAAGTGTTTTTTTTTTAGAATTTAGAGTTTCCTATAATCTTTGCATCTACTTTTCTCAGGGATTTTTTTTAGAAAACAATTAAAAACTGTTTGGTTTCAGATATAAATGCTGACCACAGGAAAGATGTTTTGCTTTTAACCAAAGGAGATAAAAAACATTTGAATTTTATTTGCATGACAAAAATTAAAGACAAAAGCTTTAGTAAGTTTTGTTTGTTTTTAATTCATGAAAAATGTGTCATGAACAATTGACAAAACACAGAAGTATGAGCACCCAAGGACAAGAGTCGACTAGTTGGCAAGTTGTTGTTGTTTTTTTCTCCACTAACATGTCTCAATTTAATGAATAAGACTCATGTAGCTTGAGTTCCTTTTTTAATGTGAGGATTTTATTAAGGTAGGATTACAATATTTCTTTGTATTTAAGAGATATTCAGACCCCAAAGCCTTTACCTTCATTTCAAAGAAGAATTCTAAATAATACACATGTGTCAGTCTTTCATAAATGTTTTATAATAATATTTTTAAATTACATAATTATTAAAGATAAATTAACTATAAATTCATTCAATTATACAACTAGTCATGGTCTGAATCTTCTAAAGAGTAATCTGTCTATCAAACGTGGAAACAATCAAGACAGACACTTGAAAATAAAATGAATAACTCCAAAAAAATTCTCAGGTTGGGTAGTGCTTGCATTTTTTTTTTAAATCCACTGCAAAGGCAGTATCTAAAATCAGATAAAAGCCAATATTCCCAAGTTATGAGAACTTAGAACATTTATGTTTAATTTCTGGGGCGCACTAATTTGGTAAGAAGGAACTTTGTCATGTTACCTTTAATTCAACCTTTAATGGTAGTTTTTACTCCTTTTTCTGCTCTACCTGTTTGTCTATACTGGAGGACAATTAGACAGAAAGTATTGTTAACAAACATTGCTTTCTTTTCAATTTCTAATCTATCTTTTAATGATAAGAATTCTACATGTGTTATAAAGTGCTAATTTGCCCTTTAATGATAGATTTCAGATTGCAGTCAACCTGAGTGTGGAGCGCTATGCCCTGGTGTTTGGAATCAACACTTTCATTGCCTTGTTGATTCAGACCATCATGACTGTGATTGTAGTAGATCCGAGAGGGCTCAACCTGCCAATCAGCATTCAGGTGAGCAGCAATACTTCTGTTTTGCTATTAATGTCATTGATGGAAATATAGAATAACTAGATAACACCAAATATATCTCCATATTACAACTAACAATATTTAAGTTTCTTGAATTCCTTGATTAGCAAACTTTAAAATGCATAATTCCTTAATTATCATATTGTAATGCACCAAGTAGGTTTTAAGCAATAATTGTAACTAGGTCAATATTTACCTGGATAAGGCCAATTAAAAAGTAACCTCAGTTACTTTTATTTTTGTAAATTTATTTTTGCATACATTGTATATGCAGCATTCTACCAACCTCCAAACACAGACCTATAGTGAGATCAGTGGGACTTAGTATTTTTCATTATCAATGACAATAGAGAGGATTTAAACCCAAGCAACCTGCTCCAAAGCCAAGATTCTTCTAACATAGGAGAAGAGAATACTGTCCAATCTTAATAACTCATATTAAGATCCTAGGTTCTAGTTACCCCATAATTCAAGCAAACCAATATTATCAATATTATGATTGACATAGATAGCCAGATTTTAATATGGCTAATTATTTGTTTTTCTCCAGTTTTTAGTTTATGGTAGTTATTTTGCAGTCATTGCTGGAATTTTCCTAATGAGAAGCACATATATCATCTACTCAGCCAAATGGCTAAGGAAAGAACAGAGCTTTGCTACAAGTCAGAATCCAGATGGGCCACACCCAGAGGAATGAAGAAATACCATCATGTCAACAAAGCTCTAACCTTCTTACATCGGAAGCTGCAGTGGTTTGAAAGTCACTGAATGAAAATGCAAGATTTTGAGATGGATGGAATATGTTTTGTCATAAGCTGATACATGCTTTGCAAGTCTGGATTCCAATGAACCTTTTCAAAACCAGGACAAGACATCAGTTTTAGACCAGTTATCTATGTGCCTAGATGAACTTGGTGTAGTTAATGGGGTCCATCATCACGATTAAACAATCCAATCATTGGGAGCCCTGTGAGTGGCCGTAACTGGAAAATTGTTTTGCTCACTTGCAAGGACATGCAAATGGCATGGAATTAAACCAGGAGAAAACTCCAGCCATCCTGGAGTTGGTGTTCCCCTTTTATGAACAGACATTCTAACTGGGTTGATGATCTTACCAAGGTGGGTGATACATAAGACACTTTTGTTACGTGATCCATTTTCTTTCCTCTTCCAGTGAATGCATTTCTGTTTAAGTACAGATCTCTGAGAGAGTTACAAGGTTTGGTCCCATTTCTATGGGCTCCTCTTCCACTCTGATGACATAACATTATGTATAAGCTATGATTTGATAATATCATCATTTAATTTTTTATGATTATTTTTCGTTTTGTCTTCTGTTGTTAAAACTCTACCTCAAAGATAGCTCCAGACACTCCTGTACATCCACAGAGTAACCCTCACGTCAATTCCCAGTGGCCTGAGAGAGGTGATGAACCTTCTCCCCATCATGACCCCAGAGAGGTGTTTAATGTATGGTATCTGTCTAAAATAGGAAAACTTTTAAGGAATTTCTAGAAGTTTCTAGAAGTATTTGGAAATAAGAAAACACTGGTGGGAAGGGGTATAATACATTTAATTTTTAAATGGAAGAAACTGTGCTAAATAAAATGTGTCAAAAGTTTGAAGGGTCTTTTTAATTTGTTGATGAATTCTGCTGAAAGCTAGAACACATTCTGAGCAGATCTGTCCTTTGAAACTTCAGTAGACGATACATTGAGCAGCCTGATGCTGGGAATAAAGAATGCTTCCTCAACATGTTCACCTGTAATAAAATTAATTGCTAAAAATGAGGAAGGTCTATGAATATCAGCATACAAAGAGCTCCAAAATATATTGCTAATATTAACTGGAAAAAAGTCAACGGCCATAACAAATGCAGGAAATTATTTATGTAAAGGTAAGGAGAAAAACATCTGTATTGGCTTATAGATGCATATGATTTTCTGGAAGGACAAATGAAACTACTAATAATGATTTCCTGCTGTGGAATAATAGGAAATGAGAACACCATCAGCTTCCCATGGTGTCCAATGTTTGTACCATATGAATTACTCATCCCCAAATTAGAATCCTACTTGAAATAAAAAACCATTCAATCTCTTTGAGAAATGAATTCACACTGAAGACTGAGAAACTGGAGGTCTGATAACCATTTTGATGGTTTTACATTTTTGTGATGTGTATGAATAACAAAATGCACACTTATAACTTCAAAAAAACAGAGGAAAAAATTAAGTATACTTGACATCAAAAAATTAATTTTTTTTTTTTTTTTTTTTGGACACAGAGTCTCACTACGTCCTCCTCGGTAGAGTGCCGTGGCATCACAGCTTACAGCAATCTCTAACTCTTGGGCTTAAGTGATTCTCCTACCTCAGTCTCAGAAGCTGGGACTAGAGGCACCCGCCACAACACCCAGCTATTTTTTTGTTGTTATTGTTGTTTAGCTGGCTCTGGCTGGGTTCAAACCCTCCAGCCTCAGTGTATGTGGCCGGCACTGTAACCACTGTGCTACAGGTGCCGAGCCTAAATTAAAATTTTTTGTTTGATATCTCATTAAAGAAAAAGTTTTTTTTTTTTTAAGATAAAAACCCCTCACTAAAGGCACTGCCAGAGCCTTTAAGCTGTTATTACCAAGCCCAGCTACAATTCTGCAATCAGGAGGTAGGCTAAGAACAATGTGAAACTGGTCCAAGGTCAATCCTGTAGGACACAGTAAAGGTGCCATTTGAATTCAGGTATGCCTGACCACAAAAGCTGTGGTCTTTCTGTTATTCCAGATTCCTCTATACCCAAAACTGGAGAGAAATATATGAATTAATAAAGCATGAGGACCCCACTAAACAGCAAAACTTCAACTTGTGGGACTGCAGAAACATGAGTGCGGTGGGTTTTTTAAGTATATTTTCATATTTTAGATTAACTCAGGGATAACTAGAAAACATTTTTATCTAAAGAATCCTTATGCTTCAAAATACAGTCATATACCAGGTCAGACAATTAAGTTCATGAACTAGCCCTAGAATAAGTGCTACATACCTCCTTACTGAATATCACTACTGTCACCTTCAAACCACTTCCCTAGGCCACCTGGTAACTGACCACTTCTTACACAACTGCCCTCTACTTGGTGCCATAAAAACCAGTGAAAATAAATTATAATGACAAGGATGACATGATCTGTCTCTTAAGATAGATCATTCTCAGAAACTAGTGGTAAGATAAATAGGGTCAGTAGATAAACTTGCACCAATCCAGGGAGAGATGTTGAGATCAAAGGGGAAGATTCCCAGCAGCTTGCTAGGAGGGCCAATTAACTCAGTCAATTAACTCCTGCTCAGGTCCTGGAACCCAGGACAAAAGAAACTGATGGCCCAGCTGAGGCCTGAGTTGGAGCTTTTGAAAACCATTAGAAAATTTAAGATTATCTGGGTGCACATCTTCCCTTAGATGCCAATGGAATCATTTATAAAATTATTGTGATTTATAACTCTCAGTATCAACCCTCCCCTTTTAGCATTTGAATTATAAATACGGATGGTTTTTAAATGGTGATATATCTTGAACCTAAGGGAAAAAGTTGTTAATTTTCAATTATTTTCTTTGTATGTATACATAAAGGACGTGTGTGCACGCGCGTGTGATGAGAGAAAGAGTGGTTCTTACTATGTTCTCCTGAGCTCAAGTAAACCTCCTGCCTGGGCCTCCCCAAGTGCTGGCATTACAGGCATGAGCTTCCGTGCCTGGCTTATTTCCTTCTTAATATGGGCTATTTTTGTGTTGTTGATATGTTTCTTTCTGGAATTAAGAATTAAAATGACGATTATCTAAAGAGAAAACTGTTCTAATTAAATAACAGAAGGCAGGTCTACAGAATAAATATGAGGTTTCTGATTTCTGTCTTAAGTTACCCCCCGGGGGGCTTTCTTCCCGCCCTGCTGAATCCTCCCTCTCAGCCGAGACATTCAAACAGGGGTGAGGCTGACAGAAACGTGGTCACACTCTCCAGTCTTCTTCTTTGGGACCCCATCCATGTTTTCTTGGAGGGGTGGAGAGAGCCACCTTGTAAGAGTGGCACTCTGTACTTGTTTTCTCCGAATTCTGTCTTTGAAGACATTTTCTAAGAAACCGCCGTGTTCCACACTCGTGTTTATTGACATTTTTCAAGAAAACTGTGTTGAGTTTATTTGCCTAGTTCTTTCCCCTTGTGAGGATCCAGCTCTAAAATCTGGCATTATTCTGGGATTGTTTTGTTGTTGCTCCTACGTGCAAGTTTGGAGTAGGAGGCAAACCTTAGCTTCACTTCACATACAGTCTTTCCATAAGTCACATTTACAGTCAATAGAATTTATCTTTTTCCTCCTTTTGCTTTAGTTTGGTTATAGAATCAACAGAGTTTCTAATTAATCTTATAAATCAGTTTTTAAGGCTCCTATTTGAAATGCAAATACTTTCTCGTCACCTTTTTTTCTCTAATGCCTAATTATAGAAAATGCCTTCACTAAATTGTTCAATTTTAAAAAAAGATATGTGGTTCTGGAACCTCCAGTAAGTTAGAGCAGACCCATAAGGAATTAGGCTGGTCACCAATGAGAGACTTAAGAATACACCACTGTGTCATATGTGCAGGATTTGTTCCAGGGATTTTACCTTAGACCACAGAAGAGCTGGTTAAGTCCACAGGGCAGGAAGTGAGGATGGGTAGACAGATGTAAAGTAGGGAAAGCAGGCGCCCACTGGAGCTCACAGCCATGAGCTTTGGTCCATGAGAAAGGACAGAACACCCATGTGAGTTCCTGCTGCCCCTGACCTCTGACCACAGTTGTCACACAAGGGCAAGCACCCTTTGTTATGACACTAACCACATGTCTATCCGACCAAAGAGAGAGGCTGAAGGAAGGTCCAGCAGAAGATGAAACCATTGCAGGCCCTGGCTCCTCCCTCTCATCAGGGAGGGAAGGAAAAGAAAAAGAAAAAAGGAAGCAGAGGAAAAGGTTGGTCACATCTGGCAGAGCTAAATCAAGTTGTTTTTCATTAAGTCAAATAAAAAATGTCTGCATTTTTTTGGCAGTAAGAGTACTGACAACAAAAATATAGCCTTTTGCATACATTGAACAGAAAGACTTTGACTAACCCTTACTCTTTCTTTTCTGGGACCATGACCATCTTCACAGTAGACCACGTGAAAGTCCACTAGGAGCCTCTGAGACAGTGGGTTTGTGTATCTTTCTCAGCCGTCATGACCAACTTTGGACACGCTTTGCTAGTTATTTAATACACAATTGAGGGGGGGCGAGGGTGGGAGCAGGGGCTCATGCCTGTAATCCTTGCACTCTGAGAAGCCAAAGCAGGAGAATCACTTAAGCTTGAGTTCAAGACCAGACTGAGCAAGAGTGAGACTCTGTCTTTACTTAAACAATGGAAAAATTATCTCAGCTTTGTAAAGGGCACCTGTAGTCCCATCTACATGGGAGGCTGAGGAAGGAGAATCACTTGAACCCTAGAGTTTGCAGTTGCTATGAACTATAAGATGCCACTGTAGTCTAGCCTGAGCAACAGAGTGAGACTCTGTCTCAAAAACATATACATATACAAGTTAAGTTATAGCTGCATATACATTATGATCCATTTATTTATAACCTCTAAATCTGAATACAGTATTATCTTATCTTAGCACTTGCAGTTCTTCGGGATAGCATTTTGCAGGATATTAAGTATTAGTCATATTGTAGTAAATGCTTCATATAGTTACTACAATGCTGTCTGAATATTGCTGAAGAATAGGAAACCTGCTTTGATACTTATAATCAGTAAGCAGTTATGTACCCTCTTCAGTTCAGGTAAAAGCTCTCTATGTTTTCCTAACCCTTGCATTTTATCTAATAGGCTGCAAGTAAATCTGAATTTGGAAATTTAGGATTTATTTCCATGCCCAGTTTTACTTATCTGCTTCAACAATTCTTTCATGCCTATTTCTCTGAAAAGCAAATTTCAAAACATTCTCAGGGAAGTTACTTTAAAAAATAAATAAATAAATCTAGATGCAAAGACGACAAGAAATGCAAATCCCATAGATATTTACAAAGTCTAAAAGAGCTCTTGTGCCTACAAAGTAAAGGTAAAGTTAACTAAGAATTAAACAAGAGAGCTAAGGAATTGAGGGGACCTGAGGCCATTGGATGGCACATGAAGCCCTGGAGTATTGCTGCAACTTTTCTGTTAGACTGTATGTGGTTAGATTAATAATCAAGCTGCTTGGTTATAAAGCAACAAATCTGAAAAAGTGTCTCATTCTAATACAGTGTAACCTAGCATTAGTCAATTGCGTAATGATAACCTGGTAACTATAACGTGAGTCAGATATTAATTTGACTATAAAATGAGTCAGATGTTAATTGAACCCTACTAGGTGCCTGGTGCTGTGTGCTTTAGACTCAGCAATTATTTTAATTAGCTCATTTTAATGTAACAGTATATAGCAGTAAGTGAGAGAGAAAACTCTTAATCTTCTGATTCCTTTAGAAGGTTAAGAGAAAAATAATACTCCCCTAGCTTCCTTGGGCTCTAATTCTCTAACAATCTTATTCATTCTTTATTTCCAAACTAGTCGTCCCTATCAGGTATTCCTCTCACATAAACGTGAGTCAACACAGGCACTTCTGTCTCACTGAGTTGTGGACAATAGCCGCTTCCACAGAGGTGCTCAGTACAGAGGGTTAATGATGATCTTTGCACTCTGCATTTGGCAGAACACTTGCCTATCATAAAATACACCCTCAGTCTGAAATCAGCATTATGTATTTCATTTGACACTGTATCAGTGCCACCCTATAAATTGTGTCAAATGAGCTTCTGAATCTGCCAATACCACATATGACTTTGCAGGAAAATTAGGTTTCTGCTGTATTAGAAATTTATTTAAATATCATAATAGGTTCAAAAATTCCATTTTGGAGATATTGGTAGAGTAATATATGCTGGAGTTAAAAATAGTTTGCTCTTTCCCTTATTGTTTCAGTTTTATTTCTTGGGGGGTTTTTTTGTTGTTGTTTGTTTGTTTTGTTTGTTTGTTTGTTTGTTTCATTTTTATTTCTGATTAATTTTATATAAATATCTTATAAAAGATTCAGTGGATAAGATAACCTTCCATATATATATCTAAAGTGAACCCCAACTTCCTTTAAGATTGCTTATTTATATCTTAGGGAAAATAAGGTTAAGAAATAAAGGGAAAATGACATCAGCATGCATTAATATTAAGTGGAAACATTTTTCAAGTAATAGAAACATGTTTATAGTAGAGAAGGATTGTTCTCCTTTTTGCACAAGCTGTTCCTATCCACAGTTAAAAATAGCTTTTCTTTTTTCTTTTTTATTTCTCAGTATTTATTTACAGTGGAAACTCATTTATAGACAGCCCTCATTTCTATGGCCTTTTCATCATGAGATAAATCAGTACCTTTGCACCTGATATAAGTGAACGAGGAAACAAAAAAATAGTTTATTCTACAATGCCAGGTAACTTCTGATATAAAACTATATGCCAAACTAAAGGACAGAACCTAGCTTCCACAATGATGCAAAAGACCAAACTAAGCAATAGACTTTCACAAAATAAGATGAATAGAACACTACCACACGTATCAATTATTTCAATAAATGTTAATGGCTTGAATTCCCCACTGAGGAGGCATAGATTGGCTGATTGGATTAAAAACCAGAAGCCATTCATTTGCTATCTGCAGGAGACATAAACAGCCTCAAAAGACAAATTAAAACTCAGAGTTAAGGTTTGGAAGACAATTTTTCAGGCAAATGGAATTCAGAAGAAAAGAGGGGTTGCAATCTTATTGTTGGATACACGTGGATTTAAAGCAACAAAAGTCAAAAAAGACAAATATGGTCACTTAATATTGGTCAAGGGAAAAATACAAGAAGACATTTCAATTCTAAATATTTATGCACCCAATATAAATGCTCCCAGATTCTTGAAACAGACCTTAATTAGTCTGAGCAATGTGATATCCTGTATAACAGGCATCTTTAACACTCCTCTTATAGAGCTGGACAGTTCCTCTAAACAGAAATTAAACAAAGATTAAGGGACTTGAAAGAAACCCTACAACAACTGTGCTTGATGGATGGATATAGAACACTCCATCCCAAAGATAAAAAATATGCTTTCTTCTCATTGTCCCAGGGAACATTCTTCAAAATTGATCATCTCTTAGGACACACAAAAAAAACCTCAACAGAATCAAAAAAGTTGAAATTTTACCTTGTATCTTCTCAGAACACAAGGCACTAAAGGTGTAACTCAACTCCATCAAAAACGTTCAATCACAGATGAATAACAACTATAACCCAGGACAAAGGGGGGAAGAGGAGTGGGGTGGGAAGGGAAGGGAGTGGTATGATAAAGGGAGGATTGATGGTGGGACCACACCTATGGAGCAGATTGCAAGGGTACAAGTCATATCTATCAAGTATAGAACACAAATGTCTTAACACTGTGGTTAAGTAAATGAGGTGAAAACTATGTTAATTAGTAGGATGTAAGCACTCCAATTTGTACAAATAATCAACACATTGAACCCCACAAAGGCATAAATGTATTCATAATCTATGTATATATGACTTAATAAAAAAATAAAATAAAATAAAATAAAAGGTCAACCCCACACAAAGGAATGGAAATTAAACAACCTTATGCTGAATGACAGTTGGGTGCAGGAAGAAATAAAAGAAGAAATCATTAACTTCCTTGAGCCCAACAACAATGAAGACACAAGCTACCAAAACTTGTGGGATACAGCAAAAGCAGTCCTGAGAGGAAAAGTTATAGCTTTAGATGCCCATGTTTGAAAAACAGAGAAAAAGCTCATCAACAAACTCACAAGCCATCTTATAGAATTGGAAAAAGAAGAACAATCCAAGCCTAAACCCACAAGAAGAAAAGAAATATTCAAAATTAAAACAGAACAAAAGAATTAAATTAAAACAAAAGAATCATTCAGATAATTAATGAAACAAGGAGCTGGCTTTTTGAAAACATAAATAAAATAGATAAACCATTGGCCAGACTAACTAGAAATAGAAAAGTAAAATCTCTAGTAACCTCAACCAGAAATGATAAAAGGATAATATTTAATAACAACTGATGCCACAGAAATATAAGAGATTAACTCTGAAAACGACCAGAAACTCTATGCTCAGAAATTTGACAATGTAATGGAAATGGATCAATATTTGGAATCATACCCTCTCCTTAGACTTAGCCAGGAAGAAACAGATCTCCTGAACAGACCAATTTCAACCACTGAGATCAAAGCAACAATAAAAAAAATCTCCCAACAAAAAAATGCCCTGCTTCAATGGCTTCACACCAGAATTCTATCAAACTTTCAAAGAAGAGCTTATTCCCATACGGTAGAAATTATTCCAAAAAATTAAAGAGGAAGGAGTCTTTTCCAACATGTTCTATAAAGCAAACATCACCCTGATACCAAAACCAGGAAAAGATGCAACTAAAAATGAAAACTTCAGACCAATTTCACTAATGAATATAGATGCAAAAATATTAACAAATCCTAACCAACAGATTACAGCTTATCATCAAAAAAGTCATACACCATGATCAAGTAGGTTTCATCCCAGGGATGCAAGGCTGATTTAGCATATATGCAAGTCCATAAACATTATATAGAACGTTATATATCAACAGAAAAAAAAACAAAGACCGTATGATCCTCTCAACAGATGCGGAAAAAGCATTTGATAAAATCCAGCATCCTTTTCTAATTAGAACACTGAAGAGTATAGGCATAGGTGGCACATTTCTTAAACTGATTGAAACTATCTATGACAAACCTACAGCTAATGTTTTACTAAATGAAGTAAAACAGAAAACTTTTCCACTCAGAACTGGAACCAAACAAGTTTGTCCTCTGTTGCCATTACTATTTAACATAGTGCTGGAAGTTCTAGCCAATACAATTAGGCAAGACAAGGAAATAAAGGGCATCCAAATGAGAGCAGAGGAGGTCAAACTCTCCCTCTTTGCTGACAATATGATCTTATACTTAGAGAACCTCATAGACTCAACCATAAGACTCCTGGAAATCATCAAAAAATACACTATCTCAGGATATAAAATCAATGTCCATAAATCAGTAACCTTTGTATATGCCAGTAACAGCCAAGATAGGAGGCTATTAAGGCTAATAATTCATCACAGCTTCACAGAAAATGAAATACCTAGGAATAAACCTAACAAAAGAGGTGAAGGACCTCTATAAAGAAAATTATGAAACCCTAAGAAAGGAAATAGCAGCAGATACTAGCAAATGGAAGAACATACCATGCTCATGGCTGGGAAGAATCAACATTGTTAAAATGTCTATACTCCCCAAAGGAATCTACCAATTCAATGCCATCTCTATTAAAATACCAACATTATACTTTCAAGACTTGGAAAAAATAATTCTTCATTTTTTATGGAACCAGAATAAACCCCGTATGGATAAGGCAGTTCTTAGTAATAAAACCAAAGCTGGGGGCATCTGCATACCAGATTTTAGGCTGTACTACAAGGCCCTGGTGGTCAAAACAGCATGGTACTGGCACAAAAATAGAGATGTACACATTTGGAATTGAATAGAAAACTGGGAAATGAAACCAACATCTTACAGCCACCTAATCTTTTTTTCTTCTTTTCATTTTTTTATTAAGTCTTTTGTACATAGATCATAAATACATTTATGCCATTTTCAATGTGTTGATTATTTGTACAAATTGGAGTGCTTACATCATACTAATCAACATAGCTTTCACCTCATTTACCCAATTAGAGCATTAGGACATTTGTGTTCTACATATGATAGATCCAACTTGTATGTGCAATGTGCTCCATAGGTGTGGTCTCCCTATTATCCCCTACTATCTCTCCCACCCCCTTCTCTCTGTGTCCCTCCCCTTCCCTCCTTCATCCTAGGCTAAAGTTGTGTTTCATTTTTTATATGTAAGAGTGAGTGATTATAAATTTTTTTCACAGTAGTACTGAGTACAACGGATGCTTTTTTTTCCATTCCTGAGATACTTTACTAAGAAGAATATTTTCCAGCTCTATCCATGTAAACATAAAAGAGGTAAAGTCTCCATTTTTTTTAATGCTGCATAGTATTCCATGGTATACATATACCACAATTTATTAATCCATTCATGGGTCATTGGGCACTTAGGCATCTTCCATGACTTAGCTATTATGAATTGAGCTGCAATGAACAATCTGGTGCAAATATCTTTATTGCCAAATGATTTTTCATCCTTTGGATATACACCTAGAAGAGGAATTGCAGGATCAAATGGCAGGTCTACATTTAGATCCCTGAGTGTTCTCCAAACTTCCTTCCAAAAGGGATGTACTAGCTTGCATTCCCACCAGCAGTGCAGAAGTGTTCCCTTTTCTTCACATCCACGCCCACATCTGTTTTAGGATTTTGTGATGTGGGCTTCTCTCACTGGAGTTAGATGGTATCACAGAGTAGTTTTGGTTTGCATTTCTCTGATGATTAAAGATGATGAGCATTTTTTCATGTGTCTGTAGGCCATGTGCCTGTCTTCTTCAGAGAAGCTTCTGATCATGTCTCTTGTCCACAATGAAATGGGATCACTTGTTTTTTGCTTAGTAATAAGTTTGAGGTCTCTGTGGATTCTGGTTGTTAGACCTTTGTCGGAAGTATAACTTGCAAAAATCATCTCCAATTCTGAGGCATATTTATTTGCTTTACTTAGTGTGTTCTTGGCAGTGCAGAAGCTTTTTAATTTGATCAGATCCCCGTAATGTATTTTTGATGTTTCTTCAATTGCCCGGGGTGTCTTCCCCATGAAGTATTCTACTAGGCCAATTTTTTCAAGCGTTTCCTCTGCACTCTCTCTAATAATAGTTTTATTTTCATGTCTTAAGTTTAAGTTCTTTAACCAGTAAGAGTCAATTTTTGTTAGAGGAGAAAGGTGTGGGTCCAGTTTTAGTCTTCTACAAGTTGCCAGCCAATTCATCCAGCACCATTTATTGAATAAGGAATCTTTCCCTAAATTTGTATTTTTAATAGGCTTATCAAAAATCAAATGATGATTAGTGTCTGGGTTCACCTCTTGGTCTTCAATTCTGTTCCATACATCTACCTCTCTATTTTGTGCCAGTGCCATGCTGTTTTGATCACTATCGATTTATAGTATAGTCTGAAGTCTGGAAGCGTGATTCTTCCCAATTTCTTTTTATTTCTGAGTAATGTCTTGGCTATTTGAGTTTTTTTCTATTTCCATATAAAACAAAGTACTAATTTTCCCAGGTCTTTAGAATATGACATAGATGCTTTAATAGGGATCACGTTAAATCTGTAGATTGCTTTAGGTAGTATAGACATTTTAACAATGTTGATTCTTCCCAGCCATGAGCATGGTATATTTTTCCATTTTTTAACATCTTCAGTGATTTCTTTTCTCAGAGTTTCATAGTTCTCTTTATAGAGATCTTTCACGTCCTTATTTAGATATAATCCCAGATATTTCATCTTCTTTGGGACTGTTGTAAAGGGAATAGAGTTCTTGATTGTGTTTTTCCCCTTGACTATTGTTGGTGTATATAAAGGCTACAGATGTATGAGTGTTAATTTTGTATCCTGAGACGTTACTATATTCCTTGATCACTTCTAGAAGTTTTGTAGTTGATTCCCTGAGGTGTTCCAGATATATAATCATATCATCTGTGAAGAGTGACAGTTTTATCTACTCTGGAACTATTTGAATCCCCTTTATTGTCTTCTCTTGCCTGATTGTGGTGGCTAAGACTTCAAATACAATGTTAAAGAGCAATGGAGACAGTGGGCATCCTTGCCTGGTTCCTGATCTGAGTGTAAATTATTTCAATTTTACTCTATTCACTATGAAATTGGCTGTAGGTTTGCTGTAGATGGCCTCTATCAGTTTAAGATATGTTCCTTCTATACCTATTTTCTTAAGTGTTCTGATCAAGAAAGGATGCTGGATATTGTCAAAAGCTTTTTCTGCATCAATTGAGAGAATCATATGTCTTTGTTTTTTAATTTGTTTACGTGCTGGATTATATTTATGGATTTACATATATTGAACCATTCTTGGGACCCTGGAATGAAACCCACCTGGTCCTGGTGTATAATTTGTTTGATGTGTTGTTGGATTCTGTTTGCTAGGATTTTATTGAATATTTTTGCATAAATATTCATTAGAGATATTGGTCTATAATTTTCTTTTCTTGTTGGGTCTTTTCCTGGTTTGGGTATCGGGATGATATTTGCTTCATAAAATGTGTTGGGAAGTGTTCCTTCTATTTCTATGTTTTGGAAAATATTAGGTAATATAGGTACTAGTTCCTCTTTAAAGGTGTGGTAGAATTCTGATGTGAAGCCATCTGGTCCCAGGCTTTTCTTTTGGGGGAGATTTCTTATAGTTGATGCTATTTCAGAGTTTTTTATAGGCCTGTTCAACATTTCCAGTTCTTTCTGGCCAAGCCTAGCAGGGTGGCAAGTTTCCAAGTATTAATCTATTTCCTTCAGATTTTCATACTTCTGAGAGTAGAGTTTTGTGTAGTATTCATTAAGGATTTTTTGAATTTCTGAGGAGTCTGTTGTTATTTGGCCTTTATCATTTCTGATTGATGAAATTATGGATTTTACACTTCTACTTCTAGTTAGGTTAGCCAAAGATTTATCTGTTTTATTGACCTTTTCACAAAACCAACTCTTTGATTTGTTGATCTGTTGTATGATTCTTTTGTTTTCAATTTCATTTAGTTCTGCTCTAATTTTAGTTATTTATTTTCTTCTGCTGGGTTTAGGGTTGGGAAGTTCTTCCTTTTCCAGTTGCTTGAAATGTCCCATTAAGCTATTGACTTCCTCTCTTTCTGTTCTCTTGAGGAAGGCTTGTAGTGCTATAAATTTTCCTCTTAGGACTGCTTTTGCAGTATCCCAGAGGTTCTGATACTTCATTTCTTCATTATTATTTTGTTCCAAAAATTTGGAAATTTTCTTCTTAATCTCATCTATGACCCAGCTATCATTCAGCATGAGGTTATTTAGTTTCCATGTTTTTGTATGCATGTGGAGATTCCTGTTGTGACTGAGTTCAACTTTTATTCCATGATGGTCCAAGAAAATACAAGGAATGATTTCTATTCTTTCAAATTTGCTGAGGTTAGACTTGTGACCTAAAATGTGATCAATTTTGGAGGATGATCCATGGGCTGATGAGAAGAATGTGTATTCAGTTTTGTTAGGATGAAATGTTCTATAGATGTCTATTAGATGTAAATGTTGAATGGTTAAGTTTAGTTCTAAAATTTCTTTCCTTAGCTTCTTTTTTTGAGGATTTATTCAACACTGCCGGAGGAGTTAAAGTCTCCAACAATTATGGTTCTGGGGAAAATCAAGTTACTCATGTCAGTTAGAGTTTCTCTTATAAATTGAGGTGCATTCTGGGTGCATAAATGTTCATAATTGAAATCTCATGTTGAGTGTGGCCCTTAACAAATAAAAAGTGACCATCATTATCTTTTCTTACTTTAATTGGTTTAAAGCCTATTGTATCTGTAAATAAAATTGCAACACCTGCTTTTTTCTGATTTCCATTTGCCTAAATTATAGATGGCCACCCCTTCACCCTGAGTCTGTTTATCTTTTAAGGTTAGGTGAGATTCTTGAATGCAGCAGATGTCTGGCCTGAGTTTTTGTATCCAGTCAGCCAACCTGTGTCTCTTTAAAGGGCAATTTAAGCCATTCACATTAATTGAGAGTAATGATAAGCCAGATAGAGTTTTGGGTATCAAATTGTTC
The DNA here is from genome assembly GCA_963574355.1 of Loris lydekkerianus. Lineage (NCBI taxonomy): Eukaryota > Metazoa > Chordata > Mammalia > Primates > Lorisidae > Loris > Loris lydekkerianus. The sequence goes on along the minus strand of CAUYPK010077210.1, from coordinate 153 downwards.
AAAAGTCCAGTGGACCTTTTTAATTCTTTCACCACTATGGAAGTTGGAATTTGATCAAACATTTCTGAGTGAATTTACTTTGGTGGTGGAGGATAGTGTTGTTCATTATGAAGGATAGGTCTGAGAATATCTTGAAGAGCTGGTTTAGTTATG
>CAUYPK010077209.1:0-40343 GCA_963574355.1 Loris lydekkerianus | reverse complement strand
TTTCGGGGATCCCTATAAGATGAATATTGGTTTTCTTCAAATTATCCCAGAGCTCTCTGAGAGAGTGGTCTGTTTTTACTTTCCATTTCTCTTTTTCTTTAAGGGTTTGGGAGCATTTGAAAGCTTTGTCTTCAATGTCAGAAATTCTTTCTTCTGCTTGCTCCATTCTGTTACTGAGGGATTCTACTGTGTTTCTCAGATCTTTGAGAGATGCAACTTCTTGTCTCAATGTGTCAAAATCTTTGGTCATTTGGTCTTGAATCCATTGAATTCTTGAGATAACTTTTGGAATTCTAATTCAATTGTATTTGCTATCCAGATCCTGAATTCAATTTCTGACATCTCAGCTATTTGTTTGTGCATGGGGTCTTGTGCTGTTTTTGCCCCATTGATCGTTGGGGGAGTTGATCTACTCTGATTATTCATATTACCAGAGTTTTTCTGTTGATTTTGCCTCATGATTGTTTTCACCATTGCCTCTGGCTGTCCTCAGAGTTGGTGAGGTGTCTCTCCAAGATTAGACCTCAGCAGGATCACTCTATTGTTGCTGGATCTTCGTTGGGAGTGACCTTGTGTAGTTCCTCTGGGGCTGCTCTAGCTAGGGATTTCTGATTGTGGAAGCAGCTCCAGTGTGTGACACACCCAGATCCAGCAACAGGGCTGGGGGTGGTGTGCACGGTTCTGGGAGTGTCTGGCGCCCAGTGACTTTGGCACATAGAGCCCCAGCAGTCTCTGGCCAGGAAAAGGGCTCTGCGCCAAGGCAGGGCGGGCTCCAGAGGGCACGCAGCTGCCAGAGTGCCTGGCCCGAGGAATGGGCTAGTGTGGAGGCTGGGAGGACACAGGAGGGAGGATGCAGGGTTGCGTGGTTCCTGTAGTTCCTGGTCAGGGAATGTGGAGGCCCCGTGGGTGTGGGTCACTGGTCGGGGGTTGCTGCACAGCTCTTACGGAGGTCTGGGCAGTGCCAAGCCCGGGAGTTTGAGGTTGGTATGAGCTGTGATGTCACTGCACTCTACCCAGGGCAATAGCCCGAGGCTCCAGTGTGCCAAAACCGTCTCACTCTGCTCCTAAGGATTAAGGCTGTAAGGCAGTTCAGTCCCCGTTTAGGCTGCTCAGTCACTAGGTTACTTTGTCTCACCCGATCCTTGCTCTGGAACCCTGAGGGCAGAGCCTGCCAGGGCAGTTCTTTCACAATGGCTTCCAGCGCCCAGCTCAGTGGCTCAGTCTGGGGCCCCAGACAAGGCCCAAAGTTTTCCACACTCCTGCTCAAGCTCTCCCCAAGGGAGTTCAACTGAGTGCCAAGTCCAAGAACACCAAAATAGTTCACAGGTAAGGCATTTCAGGTTTGCAGTCTCACTGCTGCTTGTACTTACGGTTGCTGGCGTGATTAGGTCGATTGAACACACACAACCACTTGCCAGTTTTTCACTGTTTTTGTCATCCTCTTTGGGTCCAGAAGTCCCATGCTGGCTCCCTGTATCCTTAAAGGGATGATTATAGGCAGATCCCACCTGCCAGAGATGCCTGGAGTCTTGTCTCCCCAGACTCGCCATGCCCAGTTGCAGGGAAGCTGTTACTCGGCCACCATCTTTAATCTGATCTCTCTTTTCTCTCCTTCTCTGTCTGTCTTTCTCTCTTTTTTGAGACAAGTTTCTGTGCTATTGCCTGGTCTAGAGGGGAGTGTAATCAGCATAGTTCAACGCAACCTCAGACTCCTGGGCTTAAGTGATCTTCCTGCCTCAGTAAGAGTACCTGGAACTACAGACACACACCACCACATCCAGCTAGTTTTTTTATTTTTGGTAGAGCCAGCATCTCACACTTGTTCGGGCTTGTTTTGAACCTCTGGCCTGAAGCAGTTCTCCTGCCCCAGCCTCCCAAAGTGCTAGGATTACAGTCATGAACCACCATGCCTAGCCGTTGGTGTCTTCTGTTATTTGATGATTTTTGTAGTCATTTGCTTTTACTCTTTTTTCTTTATCTTTTGTGTGTGTGTGTGTATATATATATATATATATATTTTTTTTTTTTTTTTTTTCTTGTGGTTACTTTAAGGCTTAAATATAATAAGATAAGTTAAAGTTAAAATAATCTATTTTAGATTGATTGTCACAGTTCGCCGTGGACCTCAAACTGGATTCGGGTTCAACCAGAAATGAGGCCAGGGAAATCATGATACTCTACGTCAGTTTAAAACACAGAGTCTGAGAATGCCTGGAGAAAGGTGTACTTATTTCAAGTTGAGTGGGAGAGTGGGACAATGCAGCAATTCTCTGGCTTTTTCAGAAGGCTTTTATTGATTTTTAACATTAAAATACAAAGATGCCAAATGATAGGGTTAAAAGAATCCTAAGTCCCCAGGAAGATTGGATAGAGGGAAAATCTGGGTAAATGAGAGCGTAGGATAGGGGGTTGTTAACAAACTGGCCCATAGCGTATTTAGAAAGGGGGAGGAAAAAACTAGTTTCATCCCCATAGGGCAAGCAAGCCAGGTTCTCTAATCTAACTGCAGATTAGGAGTTCAAAGGATTTAGCTCTGTTTAAGGCTCAGTCCCACCCCACCTGCTGACTTTTGGGGCATAGGGATAGTCCCCTCAGGGCTCCTTTCATTTTAGGTGCTCTAGATGAGCCCACAGTGATGGCCTGTCTGCAGCTTTCCCTCCATTGAGGTTTAGTGGTAGGGCCTTGTTGGTAGGGCCTATCTACCTCCCACAGTTGGTAATTTAATTGCATATAAATTTCTACAGTGTTACTCCTTCATCTTCACACTTTATAGTCTTGCAGTCAGAGTTTACTTCTTTTTATACTATGTATTGGTTAATAAATTTTTTCTTTTACATTTTATATCAGGATGAAAAATAATTTTTAAACTACTGTTACAATGTTGTATCATTCTGCATTTGTCCATATACCTTTACTTCTGAGATTTATGCTTATGTGAGATTTATGCTTATGTGTTTATTTGCAGTTTAACATGTTTCAATTTAAAGAGTTCCTTTAAGGAACTTTTCTAAGGAAGGCTTAGTGGTGATGGACTCCCTCAATTTTTGTGTAGGAAAAAAATAATTTTTCCTTCATTTTTAAAAGACAATTTTTCTGTGTTTAGTATTCTTGGATGGCTGTTTTCTAGGTCAGTACTTTGAATATACCATCCCATTCTCTTAGCCTGTAAGGTTTCTACTGAGAAATCCACTGATAGTCTTATCTGTGATGAGTCATTTTTTTCTTGCTTTCAAAATTCTCTTTGTCTTTGAACAATTAAATTTTAATGTGTCTCATTAAAATTGACTGTTTTTTCCCTATTGTACATTCTTGATGTCTTTGTCAAAGGTTAGTTGGTTGCATATGGGTTATTTAGAAGTGTTTTTTTTTTTTTTTTCTGCTCATGCTGGAGGCACTGGGTGTGCTCCATTTATTGTTCTGCAGGAATACCCAACAGAGGACAGCATCCAGAGTGCTCACTGTGCAAAGAGGAGCTAGTGCTTAAGTACAAATGGGAGATGTGATTCTTTTTTAAATAAATACTTAAACACAACATGGGTCCTACAAGTGTCTGGACTCTAGGTCTGAGTGGCCCATGTACATATCAAGATCCCCCTTCCCCCCATAATCAATGGTCAACATGATCTGGAGCCCCTTTCTAGAGCCTCCCCAGCCTCTACATGATCCGGCCAGGATAACTGGAATTTCTCGAAGGTTGATGGTCTGTGATAGTTAGGGATTGTACGTGGCTCTCCTGGTCCCCACACCACATGAGTGTAGCTGTTCTCAGATGAATTTCTTGAGCTCGTCGTACAGGACTAGCACGAAGTCCCCCCCCCCCCATACCCCTGAGGACGTTGGACCAGGTGCCCTTGAAGAAGGCTCTGCCCCCCTCATCCCTGAAGATCTTCCTCCAGCAGTCTACAGTGCCCTTGTACACCATGTCAGCTCCTTTGCGCCCCGAACGCATCATCATCCTTCGCCTCACAGTGTAGAAGGGATGGGACACGGCACCTGCCATGGCCATCACAGTCTGGGCTATCATCCAGCTGACCACAGTGTAGGTGTTCCTGGGGTTGGGGAGCATGCCTTTGGCGGTGTCGTACAGGCCGAAGTAGGCAGCCCAGTAGATGATGATTCCCTGCACTGAGACGTTGAAGCCCTGGTACGGGCCATGGACCCCATCTGACTTAGTGATCTTCACCAGACAGTCTCCCAGGCCCTTGAACTCCTGTTCTGCGCTCGACTTCCCCACGTTGGCGAAATCCCACGGGTGCGCGAAGCAGAGGGAGGTGGCACCAGCGGCCCCTCCAGCTGCCAGGTTGCCGGCGAAATAACCTCCAGAGCTGAGTGTGTTTGTCCACACCCCCCAGCAAGATCTGCTTGTACTTATCCTTGAAGGCAAAGTTGAGGGCTTGGGTGGGGAAACAGCGGATGACGTTGGCCAGGTTGCCCCTCCAGAAGGACAGCACGCCCCGCTCCCCGGGATGCGCACGCTGCAGTCCACAATGCCCTTTCACTGCTTCTCGCCCGCAATCTGCTTGCGTGCTGCACCTGCAGCAGCAGCTTGACCCGCTCGATCGGGGCCACGGCCATCTTGGAGATGGCAGCTGCGATGCCCCCGGCCAGGAAATCCTTGGCAAAGGAGATGGCCTGTTCTGTCATGGTGGTGGTGCGGGCGAACCGCAGGAGAGCGGCGCGGAGCACAGAGGGAGTGCACCGCTGGCTCAGCACTGCCGCCGCTAGGACCGAAAGAGAAGTGTGTGTTTTGATATCTAAATATTTAGAAATTGTCTAGATTTCTGCTTGTTACTGATTTCATGTGGCTGCAGAACATATCTGTAACAGTTAATACTTTGAAATTTATTGAAAGTTGTTTTATGAACCAGTATGTAATTAATTTTTTTGTATTTTTTTTAACACTTGAAAAACATGTGTTCTCTAATTATTGAATATCATTTTGCTGGATTTTTTTCTCTTGTTGGGGAGGGGACAGGATCTCACCCTGTTACCCAGGCTGGAGTGTAGTGGCATGAACGTAACTCACTGCAGCCTTGACTTCCTGGACTCAACGTTCCTCCTGCCTCAGCCTCTCAAGTAGCTGGGACTGCTGCCACATGTCATCACACCCAGCTAGCTTTTTAATTTTTAGTAGAGATGGGGTCTCACTATGTTATCGCAGCTGGTCTCAAACTCCTGGACTTAAGTGATCCTCTGCCTTGAACTCCCAAACCGGTGAGATTATAGGTATGAACCACCATGCTGTCCTGTTGGGTAAATTTTAATTAAGTAAAGTAGTTAATGGAGGTGTTGAGGTCTTTTATATTATTATTGCATTTTATTTAATAGTTTCATCCGCTACTGAGAAAGGGTTGTTAAATCCCCAACTATGATACAGATTTATGTACTTCTCTTTAATTCAGTCAGTTTTTGCTTATTATGTTTTAAAGCTCTAAATTAAGTAGATTCCTGTTTACATTAGTTATGTATGCTTTGATGCAGTGACATATAATTATGAAATGTACCTTTTTATTCTTATCTACTTTGTCTTATATAAATATTACCACTTGTGGTAGGCTGATTAGTGATTTTCCCCACATGACAAAGATGTTCATGTTCTAATCCCTAGAACCTATAAATATGACACCTTATAAGACAAAAGAAATTTTTTTGCTATGATTAAGAGTTTTGAGATGGAGACACTATGCTGGATTGTCCAGGTGGTTCCAGTGTAATCATGGCCTCCTTATATGAGGGAGGCAGTAGAGTTAAGTCAGAAAAAGTCACAGCAAAAGCAGAGGTTGGAATGACACATTTTAAAGGAGGAAGAAGCAGCCCCAAACTACAGAATTAAGGCAGCCTCTAGAACTGGAAAAGTCAAGGCTTAATGGATTCTCCTTTGAGGTCTCCAAAAGGAAAATAGTTTGCTTTCTGTTTCTGTGAATTCGACTACTTTAGCTACCTCATATAAGTGGAACCATGCAGCATTTATCTTTCCGTGACTGGCTTATTTCATACAGCATGATGTCCCCAAGGTTCATCCATGTTGTAACATATGACAGGATTTCCTTTTTAAGGCTCCACAGTATGTGTAGACCACATTGTTTAGATTGCTTTCCTTTTAAGGGCAAAAAAATTTGTTCTCATAGGCATTTAAATTACTGGTGGATGTTTTTGGAGAAGTTTATTTTTTGTTAGTGCTTCTAAGTTATCAGTACCTCTGTTCACACTGTTCGGCCTCAGCTCTTGGCCCAGTAGGAGCCTATCTTTAGGATTTGCAGAGTTTTGTCACATGTCTGTACAGCCCATCTCTCAGCTACAGACGTGTGGTGATTTCCCATACAATCTCCTGGCACCTTTCTCTGTGCAGTTCTCATGTCAGTTACCCTGCCCTGAAAATTCTAGGCACTTAGGGAGCTCTGCCTCCATAGCTGAGTGAGATTGCGTTCTGTTTAGGATTCATTTTTTCTGTTCTGTGATAGAAAGTGACCCTAGGTTGGAAGTGAGGACTATCACAGTACTCACCTCTGTGTGTTTGCTCTGCCAAGGATAACAATGCTGCCTTTTGTGTGCCTGAAAACAGTTGCCTCATGTATTTTCTCATGTATAGTTTCTGCCTGGAGGATAAGTCTAATAACACTCTGTTATAGCTGGAAGCAGAAATACATTAGTTTTTATTTATTAATATGCACTCCTGACTTCTCTTTCTTCTATCTTTATATACTCTATCTTGATAACCTAATATATTCTTAAGAGTGTTAATTGTCTTTCTGTTTTCCTTAATTTAACTTTTCAATAACTTTTCACCTGCCAGAAATAAATCACTAAGACTTTAACATGTATTTGTTTAACCTGTTCCCCTTTTTAGTTGTCTTTGCATATGAAAATGAGACAATAAGGAGGGAAATTTAATGGAATTTCTGACACCAAGAAAATAAAGATTGATTAGAGCACAACTGGGATCATGTTTTGGGGAAGACATGGGTATGTCATATTCACAAAACATTTCTGTGGCTCAACGGAGTAGGGCGCCAGCCCCATATGCTGGAGGTGGCGGGTTCTAACCCAGCCCCGGCCAAAAAAAAAAAAAAAAAAAAAAAAAAAAATTTTTTTTAAATAAATAAATAATAAATAAAAATAAATAAATAAATAAAACATCAGTGAATATTAAAAAAAACATTTCTGAACAAGAGTCCATTTCTGCTGTGATTCTATGCACATGTAGCTAGTAGCTAGTAGTCTACTTCTTTATTGCCTGTCACTACCCAGCAGGTTCAAAAAATGATTAAATCAATCCTTTTTGCATACAAGTATTTTTTTCAGAAGGAAACAAAACAGAGAAAAAAATCTGAGATGAATTCATAACTAGGAAACACTCTCATTTTTACTCTAGTTTCCATAATCAAAATTTTCGGTGCTGAGAGCAATTTTTCCTTGCTCTACAGAATTACGTGAGATGGGAATTCAATTTAATACATAGTCAATGAACATCCAGAGAATGTATTGGGGCAAAAAATCAATAATTTAGAATACTAATTTCTATAGGCAGCCCCAGAATTTGAATCATTTCCTGAACAATTGCTTCTGCTTTTGTTAAGTTTCCTGCTAGCAGTTTAGAGATCGGGTTGTTTCCTTGCTGATAACATGTCTTTTCACACTTTTATAATTTAACTCTGTCAAGTGAATGTGAAAGGTATTAGAGATGACTGACAGTGCTATTTATTCCATGTTAGAGTTATCTCCTGAAACCCAAGCCCAGAATGACTACAGACTACAGCAAAAAGGTGAGTTAACGGAATTAGTATGGAATACTACATATGGTGACCGTAGGCAAAGGATGAATGGGGAGGAGAATGAGTTTGGAGTAGAGGGTGCAGAAAAATTGAGGATAATTGGAGGAAATATCTTGGTTTAGTTCAAAGTCTGGAGTTGGAATATGAAAATTTGGTATGTGGTCCTGAATCTGATCTTAGGTCTCAGCTAACTTCTTTTCTAAACATTCCCTTCTATGATCCCATCTGAGAAACCCAAGCCAGGGCAATACTGTTATTTTGTATTACTCCTGACCTAAAGGAAGAACTTCATTGGGAGAATTTTATCTCTTTAGTTATGTTTGGACTGACTGTTTAAATCTAGGTATATCTGTTTTTTGGACTATGAATGAGGGGGTCGCCAATCATTTTGTTAATAGGTAATGGTAAGAATTTGTCAAGATAGCAAGTGATTCACATAACTAGGTTTTTTTTACCTTACAATATTGCATCAGAATGATGACAGGTGAAAGAAAAGGTATGAAGAACATTACAGATAAGTAGTCCCTGTGAGTCTTTGGGGATATGAGGGCAAACAAACCATTTTTATATAGAGCCCTGAGAGAATATTATCTGAGAGAGGCAGGTAATAGTGTATATGTCAAAATTAATATTTGATTTTATATCTTCGTAGTAAACTTGTGGAAAGTATATTCTTTAGTGTAGCTCCATAAGTTTTTTTCTTTTTGCTATATAGTCCTATTATTACAGTTTTTAATGTTGTCCATTGATAGCATGGCCATAATATGCTAAATCATTCCCATATATTTGAGCATTTAGATTTATTTGTATTACTATAAATTATGCAGAATTGCACATCTTTTTTTGTATACTTTTTCCTCCTTTTGGATTATACTTGTGGTAACTTCTGAGGAATATAAATATCAAGTCAAAAGGAATGTATATATTTAAAGTTTAATCTCAAGGTAACACAACTGATGCTAAGTTGGAATATAATGGTTGGGGCCTTTTTTTTTTTTTTTTTTGAGACAGAGGTAAAGTTGCCCTAGGTAGAGTACCGTCATGTCATAGCTCACAGCAACCTCAAACTGTTGGGTTCAAGGGACCCTCTTCCCTCAGCCTCCCAAGTAGCTGAGATTATAGGCACCCCCCACAATGCCCAGCTAGTTTTTCTTTAGAGATGAAGTCTCATTCTTGCTCACGCTGGTGTTGAACTCCTGAGTTCAAGCAATCTTCCCACCTTGGCCTTCCGAAGTGCTAGGATTACAGGTGTGAGCTACAGTGCCCAGTCTGGTTGGGACAATTAAAGGACTCTTAATGGGTATATATTTAAGGTAAATTTGAAAAATTAATTTTACTCACTTTCTCAAATTGCATGGTGGTTTCACAAATATAAATTTTTTTCACTTGGCATAATATCTAAAATGAATATTTGTCTATGTCATTTAATGTTCTGTAGTGAAAATGTATTTCTTCGGTTACTAGAAATCTAGGGTTTTTAGATCCATCAGTCCACATGTTTATCCTGCAGTTTTTTTTCTTTATAAATAGTTTTTTCTTTTAAGAAGTTCAGAATACTTTACATTTACACACATATAACATATAGAATAATGTATCTAAAACTTAAGTAGGAAAATGAGGCTCAAATAGATAAAATTAATTTCCTAATTAAAAATTGCCAAGCCCAAAGGAGTCAGAATTAGAACTTAAATATATTACTTCACAGATTTTTGTTCATTACACATAATTTCTGCACTATCAGACTATGAGATAAAATGAGGGTTTGGGAAAAATACTTCATTTTTAAATGTAAAAAACAGCATAAAATGGCATTCTTAGATATAGCTTGTATGAACACAGTTAATATGAAGTGTCCCATCTTTAACATGATATCAACCTAGACCCACTGCTCTTTAATAACCGTTCACAAATCCCTTCTGAGATGTAGATTATTTTATTTTCATTTAAATTTTATGTATTTAAGTTTTCAATAGATAATACATTCCCATGATTCATAACTCAGAAGGTACAAAAGAAAACAAGGTAAAAAGACCTCCTGGCTCCCTGCCTGTAGTTCAGTGGCTAGGGCGCCAGCCACGCACACCGGAGCTGGCAGGTTCGAATCTAGCCTGGGCCTGCCCAACAACAATGACAATTACAACCAAAAAATAGCCAGGCATTGTGGCGGGCGCCTATAGTCCCAGCCACTTGGGAGACTGGGGCAAGAGAATCGTTTAAGCCCAAGAGTTTGAGGTTGCTGTGAGCTGTGATTTCACAGTACTCTGCCAAGGATGACATAGTGAGACTGTATCAAAAAGAAAAAAAAAAAAAAAGATCTCCTCTTATCTTGACCTTGTAACCTATTTCCCCTCCCCTGTTCTGTAGAATGCTTCTTTCTCGTCGGTGTATATTGTGAAAATTATTTCCTATTGGTAATATTATCTTTATCATTCTGTTAGAAGCTGCATATTTACTTTATGAATATATCAAAATGTATTTGACTGTTCTTTTTAATTTTTTTTCCAGACAGGGTATTGCTTTATAGAGTGTAGTGGTGTCATCATATTAATAGTTCACTGCAACCTCAAATTCTTGCTTCAAGCGATTCTCTTACCTCAGCCTCCTAAGTAGTTGGGGCTACAGACAAGGTGCGCACCACCATACCTGGCTAATTTTTTTTCTATTTTTTGTGGAGACAAGGTCTTGGTTTTGCTTAGGCTGGTCTTGAACTCCTGGCCTCAAGCAATCCTTCGGCCTCAGCCTTCCAAAGTGCTGATTACAGCCTGTGATCCATTGCACTAGACCTGATTGTTCTTTTATTGATAGATGTTTAGGTTGTATTCAATATTTTCTTCTTACAGATATTGTTGCCATGAAAAGCCTTACACATGTGACATTTTGCACATGTGTGAGTTATCTGTAGGGAAGTTTTCTCAAAGAGAAATATCTGGGTGAAAGGGTAAATGCCCTCACAATGTTGGTAGATATGGCCAAATTGTTCTCTAAAGAGGTTATATCAATTTGTATTTTTATCACCAAAGTATGAGATCACATAAGCACCAATTTCAAAGGAAAAAAATATTCTTTAAGTTTATGTAGTGTGATCCTTGATACAGGTGTCGGTGGCTACCTTAGACTTTAGACAAACATTGACAGATCTAGGAAAGGAATCCTTATGGGCTGGGTCTCAGTTCCCACAGGCCAAATGGCTTTAAGATCCTAGATATCTTTCCTGACCTTTTTTTTTTTTTTTTTTTAACATTTCTTCTGACTCAAGATTTTGTTTTGGATTCTGTTGTTTCAGCTTCTTCTTCCAGGCATTCTCTTTTGTGCTATGTGGCAATAACTTTGGGGGTTCTGACTGTGATCCTTACAAGTCTGCTGCTATCCCAATGGATTCTGTGCCAGGGTAAGAGCTAACTTAAACCAAATTGGTCTTTCATTTTACATTATACACATAAAAGCTATGTATTATAACATAACATGATGTTTGAAAAGTTAAAAGTAATTGAAACAAAATAATATGGTTATTCCCTGAGTGCAGCCTCCCAATCTTTGATTGCTTACATTTGTGTAAGTATTTAGCTTTTTTTTTTTTTTTTTTTCTTTTTGAGACAGAGTTTTACTCTGTTGCCCAGACTAGAGTACCACAGCATCAGTTCAGCTCACAGCAACCTCACACTCCTGGGTTCAAGTGATCTTACTACCTCAGCATCCCAAGTAGCTGTGAGACACTGCACCAAACCTTATTGTTCTTTTAGTGATAGACATTTAGGTTGTATTCAATATTTTCTTCTTATAAATACTGCTGCCATGAACAGCCTTATACATATGACATTTTGCACATGTGTGAGTTATCTGTAGGAAAAGTTTCTCAAAGAGAAATTTCTGGGTCAAAGGGTAAATGCCCTTGCAATGTTGGTAGATATGGCCAAACGTATGGTGCCCACCACAATGCCCAGCTAGTTTTTCATAAATTCATATATTGCTTTTCAATTTTATATTGTATCATAACATTTTTACTTATTACCATATTTATTGTGATAATTAAATTATACTATTAATGGTATTTAACATTTCACATAATAGACATAATTTAATTATACCTATTCAGATTTATTTGGTGTCTTCTCATTTTCTAAAACTACCTTTTCTAGGTTTAGTTCCTCTAAGTCCTTAAATCTGGGGATCCAGAGAGGTCTATAGAGCATCCATAAGGTGCTAACTCAACAGCTTCATCTCTAGCTTCCTGTATTGGTCCCATGCCAGAGCTTCCTACAGAAAAGATATCTAATTTTTACATGAAAATAACTTCTTTCTTTCTACCTCACCTCACCTCACCTCACCTCACCCTCACCCTCACCCCCTATGCTGGAGTGCAGTGGCATCGTCTTAGCTCACTTCAACCTCAAACTCTTGGGCTACAGTAATCCTCCTGTCACAGCCTGGCAAGTAGCTTGGACCACAGGCTTGTGTCATCATGTCTGTTACATTTTTTATTTTTAGTAGAGGTGGGGTCTTGCTGTTGCTCAAACTGATCTTAAATTCCTGACCTCAAGCAATCCTCCTACTTGAGCCTCCCTCCTAGTGTGCTTGGATTATAGGTGTAAGCCACCATGTCTGGCCAAAAAGGACTACTTTCTCTACTTTTTAACTCTCAAATCTAGAATACACATATCTATTCTGTAATTATGTATCTATACATATACTCATCTGGCATAATGGCTTATACTTGTCTATTGTAGAATTGAGCTTATGGCGAATTTATGCAAATATGTTTTATGTAAACAGAAAATGAATAAAATTATGGAGTGTTAGATGGAATTAACCTTGAGTGCTTAGTTCCTTTTTTTTTTTTTTTGTGGATAGGGTGGCCCCAGGTAGAGTGCAGTGGCATCATCAGAGCTCACTGCAATCTCCAGTTTCTGGGCTCAAGCTATTCTTCTGCCTCTCAGCCCCCAGGAGTTGCTGGGACTAGAGGCCTGAGCCACCATGCCCAGCTAATTTTACCACACCAAGCTAATTTTTTTCTATTTTTAGTAGAGAAGGAGTTTTGCTCTTGCTCAGGCTGATCTCAAACTCCTGACCTCAAGTGATCCTCCTGCTGTGGCCTCCCAGAATGCTAGAATTATAGGAGTGAGCAACTGCACCCAACCCAGTTCCTTTTAATTTTGACAAAACTATAAGCCAACCATTTTAAAGGAATGAGGATCTCCAGTATTTACAACAACTTGGTTAAGAGAATTCTGTCATTTTCTACTTTAGCATCTGATACATGTTTCTGTCAGAAAATCTTTTTTTTTTTTTTAAAGTAAATTCTTCTTGCTGAAGTAAATTATGTCCAGTTTCCAATGGTGATAGACAATCACTTCTGTAATAGTAAACAGACAAAACTTTTCATTCTAATTGTTTGCTTTTTAAAGTTTTTTTCCCTCTTCTTATTTACCATTACGGGGTAATCAGGTTGAGGTTGGGCATTCTGAATAATTCTGCCTGATTTAAGCACTATAGTGACCACGTGTAGAAGTACACAAATACATACCACACAATGCACAGTCATTTCCTCTCACCTGTGCACAGAGGTCTATAGCATGAGTAATGTACTATCTCCACAGTCTTCAGGCGGACTGTACCACATTTTCTTCCTTGCTCCTTCAGTCACTGTCGCATCCTTGCTTAGAGAGATGCACACTAGTAGTGATGGAGGTGAACATTGTGAGGTATTCACTTTGTGAACATTGTTATGCATTTCTGTGATGTTCATCTGAGAGACTGAGTGGTCCATAAAAATGTGAACCAGGTCCTCTTGCTTTCTAGGCACCACCTATTCCACTTGTGTCAGCTGTCCTAGCTGCCCAGACCTCTGGATGAGATATGGTAACTATTGTTATTATTTCTCAGCGAAGAAAAAGGACTGGAATTCTAGTCAAGAATTCTGCTTAGCCAAAGATGCACATCTCCTTATATCTACAGACACCCAGGAAATGGTAAATGCAAACACTTAAAAATGTTAATTGTTTTTTGGTGAATGCTCTTCAAATGTATCGTGCATCCTCTTTTGATGAGCAAAAGGAATTTGTGATTTGGGGGGAGACTGTGTTCTTTCCTTTTCCTCTGCTCTCTCTCTCCTTTCCCCCTACTTCTTATCCTCACAATGCCTGACCTAACAAACCTCCGTTGCAGCAACCCAGATGCTTATGTATGCATGTATGTGTGCATGTTGGGGACAGGAGGGCGATGAGTATTACAGAGAGGAATTAGACCTGAAATTAAAAGAAGTAGTATGTGGCTTGGCGCCTGTGGCTCAAGCGGCTAAGGTGCCAGCCGCATACACCTGAGTTGGGGGGTTCAAATCCAGCCCGGGCCCGCCAAACAGCAATGATGGATGCAACCAAAAAATAGCCAGGCATTGTGGCGGGCACCTATAATCCCAGCTACTTGGGAGGCGGAGGCAAGAGACTCACTTGAGTTGGAGGTTGCCGTGAGCTGTGATGCCACAGCACTCTACCAGGGTGACAGCTTGAGGCTCTGTCTCAAAAAAAAAAAAAACAAACAAAAAAAGTAGTAGGTCCAGAAACACACAGATCCAACAATAAGGAGGCACTAGATTCCTACATCCTCCCAAATCTAGAATAGACGTATCCGTATCATGGTACTTGAGAGGGAGGGGAAGGCAGAAATCCCTGGGCCAAAGTGATCATGGCAAGGGCTTAAATACATACTTTTAAAATGTTTTCCCTTCATTCATTGGAATCCAACAAGTTCTGGACCTGGAAACTATTTTTGGAAAGTTAAGATATAAGGAAGGAAAGCTGTGTGCGTATATGTGTGTGTGTGTGTGATCTTAAACACCTGGCAGTACTCAGTTGGTGGGCTCCACTCCCACAGTCCTCTCAGATCCTTCCTTCCTGCCCAGCATTTCCTTGTAGAAGAGCTGTGTGAGTCCTAGAGCATCAAGGCAATAGAAGGAATTGATATCCTGAGCTAACCTTGTACAAAAATCAATCAGTTTGTCTAATTGTCAGCATAAGTAAGATAAGAAATCCTAATTTGGTTTTTAATACTAATTTAATACTGATTTTTATATTTTGATGTAGTTTTCTGTTTTCTTTTTTGAGTAAAGCCATGGAGACCGATTTATTAATAATTTAAGGCTGAGTACAGCGGCTTATGCATATAATCCCAGCACCTCAGGAGGCTGAGGCCAAACATAGCAAGATCCTGTTTCTCCCAAAAATAAAAAGTTAGCTGGACGTGGTGGTGCATACCTATAAGTCCCAGCTACTTGGGAGACTGAGGTGGGATGATCACTTGAGTCCGGGTGTTGGAAACAGCATTGAGCCATGATCAAGCCACTGCACTCCACTCTGGGAAACAGAATAAGAACCTGTCACTTAAAATAAAATTCAACTAAAAAAATTTTTTAAGTATATTGAATTTGGGAAACTCAAAAAGATAATTACTCCAAAGCAATTAGGTAGAATATACAGTTTATAAATGTTATAGCTACCTATATATAGAAAAGATTAAAGTACTATATATAGATTCTTGTTTCCTATTAAAGGAATACTTATTCCTTTGAAATTCTGGATAGACTCAACTTCAAATCATTCCACATATGTGACTTATTTTTTCTTTATGTCTTCCCTAGGTTAGATGGCAAATTGTATTAAGGTCTACTCACTCATTAGACGAGATCTTTAGTTTTACAGCTTCTCGTAATAACAGGCTTGCTTTCTGGATTTTGTTGTAGCAACTCCTATTCTCATTCTGACACAGCCACTCTGAGGACTTGGGCTGACTAAAGTCAATAGCAGAAGTGAGCAACGAGCTTGAAACATTGCAGGGCAAAAGTGATAGGAGTTAGCCAGTCATAGCCCAAGACACTGCTACAGAAGATTGTGTAGCAGCTACTGCGTTACACAGTGCCATAATGAGAGATGAGGAGAGAAAGAACTAAGAATATCTGGGAGTTGTGGATATTTTTGTCTCTGAGGCACCTAGAGGAAGGGAGGGTATTGGGGATTTTGTCCTTCCTTTCCTTACATTTTCTGGGTCCCTTATGGAGTGTTGAGTAATCTCAAGAGAGTTACATTGGCTACATTTCCAAAATGAGTGTATTTTCTTCTAAGGCCTCTTGGTTCAAGTCAATACTGGAGAAGGTAAAATATCTTTGCTAGATTTAATAGCACCACAGGTTTTACTTCTGATATTATTATGGAATCTTGCCTGGTTCTCTGGCTTAATTCTTTTTCTTGCTCCAGCTTTTGTCAGATTCTATAGAGCCAAATTGATTTATATCTGATTTGCTGAGCTTCTTGGACTAGTATTATTATTCTTGTTCTCAAAGCAAGTCTACAGTATGTGTGCTGTTTTAAGGTATGAGTGATGTTTCAAGTATTATACTGGGGTGTGAGGTCTACCAAAAGACCATATGAAAAAAAAAAAGGAGCGGTCTCTGGGTCTATTAAACTGAAGTTTTTCATATTAGCATTCCATGAGTGGAGAAAATACTACTAGGGAATTAGGTTTCTATATGTAGAGTCCGCAGGTCTATAAAGTATCCCTCTCAGCTGTTAAATAGTCATCTTTCAGTAGGATATATAAATGTAGTCCACTTCCTATCTTAGATCAGTTATGGCAAAGTGTACAGAAATAAAGAGGTTACCAAATGTCCCAATTTTTTAATGTCTATTATTTTTAATCTCTATAGCAATTCTAAAAAGTGAATTCAGCATCTGTTTTATTAATGAATGAATAAAATTCAGAGGAATTAATGGACAAGTTTAAGGCTACAAATTTGGCAGAGCCAAATATTAAATTGCACATCAACTTACTGTCAAAGGCACTTATAGAAATATTGTATTTGACAGCTTCTATACATCTTGTGCATGTTGAGAATGGTAACTTTTCCTATTAATTGTCTTCTGGAGTCTTGTCTTTTCTGTATGTGTTTAAAAAATTATTTGAATTTGAAATATGCAATGTACATATGGCTATTGAGATCAAAATAAAATAGATGCTTTCATATGATCTCTTTTTCTATTCTGGACTTAAAGATTATTCTTGATAGAGAAAATCTTAATAAAAATAGAATTAAAATGGAATCACTGTTATTTTCTCAGTTTTCTATTAGCATCTAAGATTTGCCCTTTGTTCTTTTGCTCTTTGAATATATCTTTAGATCTTTAGCTATATTCAAATTCTTGCTATTTTTTTTTTTTTTTTTTTTTGGATAAGAGTCTCACTATGGCACCCTGGGTAGAGTGCTGTGGCATCACAGCTCACAGCAACCTCAAACTCTTGCACTTAAGCGATTCTCTTGCCTCAGCCTCCCAAGTAGCTGGGACTATAGGCGTCTGCCACAATGCTCAGCTATTTTTTGGTTGCTGTTGTCATTATTGTTTAGTAGGCCTGCGCTGAGCTCGAACCTGCCAGTTTTGGTGTATGTGACCGCGCCCTACTCACTGAGCCCAAATTCTTGATTTTTCTTGCCCAGTTCTTCACACTTTCTTTCTGATCTGGACAGCTTGAAGCCAGCCTAAGGCCTTGAATATTTCCAGGCACTGATAAAAGTATCTAGGTAGTTGCCCAAAACATTGAAAGAAACTGGCCTCTTCTCTGAGCCAAATTCCTTAAACCTTCATATAAATTCCATACCCTGAGCCCCTCACTGTGAACACATCTAGGACACCCCTTTTCTCTTGCTGTAATGAGAGATTGCTGCAGCCTTCTGTACATTACCCAAATAAATGCTTTGTTCTTATCACCCTGGAATCTAGTACTTCTTTCTTTGGAATCCATCACAGGACAGTCTTGGGCACTGTTTTGTGGGAACTCCTTGGCTTTCATGGGGACTCCAACCTCTGGCTTAGCAGGACAAAACAGAAACATACTGTTTACGAATACATTTATCCTGTGTTTCCAGGCTTTTTGGAAAATCGACATTTTAAGTTCTGCTTTTATCTTATAGCACTATTTCATTCCTGTTTTTTCTGAGCTTTATATTATTCCACTTAATTTTTTTAAAATTGTAAAACAAATGTATTTTATTATTTTTAAAAATTCTGTATTACTCTATTGTTTAAATCTTTCCATATTCTTAGGTAAAATTCTACTTATTTCCAGTTGTCATGAGCTATGAGCATATTCCTATAACTCATTATTTGTGGAGTCATATTTTTAGGTTATATTCTCTAAAATCAAGTTAGCTAATTGAAAGTTATGATTTAATATTTTTGATATATTGTTAGTTTTTCTTGATACGGATCGAAACAACTTAGATACACTCTATAAACTGTATTTATTTTGGAAGTTTAAGAAGTATGTTTTGTGCCTTAATAATAACATTCTAATTTCAATTTAAAAATATTACCTACAAAAGTGTGAGTGTAGAGCATAACTATTGACCTAAAAAACAAAAAAGAAAAAGAAAAGAAAAAAATGTACCTGATTTCATTTGTTTGGGTTTTGTTTTCATTTTGCTTTTAGGTTTTGTATTTTTTTCTCACTAAAATACAAGGATGGGCGCCGTGGCTCATGCCTGTAATCCTAGCACTCTGGGAGGCCCAGTTTGGTGGACTGCTTGAGCTCTGGAGTTTGAGACCAGCCTGAGTGCAAGTGAGCACCCTCATCTACTAAAAATAGAAAAAAACTAGCCGCACATGGTGGTGCATGCCTGTAGTGCCAGCTACTTGGGAAGCAGAGCCAAGAGGACTACTTGAGCCCAGGAGTTTGAGGTTGCTGTTAGCTATGATAACGCCATGGCACCTTACCCAGGGAGACAGAGTGTGACTCTGTCACAAAAAAAAAAAAAAAAAAAAAAGAAAAACCCCAACTATAAGTAAACATTACAAACTCTAAAGTGACATAACACCTACCACTGGGCTCTATCACACCTTCTCTAGGTGATAAGAGTTCTTAGTTAATGCCCTAAGAAGCTGTACCTTCATTTATTTTCTCTGGTGATTCACACATGTACACATTACCCATGAGTACATAGAAAGCTAATTGCACTCTGGTTCTGAAGGCCTTTTCTAAATGGGAAGGTTTTTGTTTTTATTTATTTAGTTAGTTTTTATAATCACTAGACCATCAGGGATAAATGGGAAGGTTTTCTTTCTTTATTATTATTATTATTTTTTAAATGGGAAGGTTTTCAAGTAAAAGTGCTATAATAAACATTTTTAACATCTGCTTCCCCAATGGGAAGTAGCAAAAAGGACTGACTGGTCAAGGGACTTAGTATGGTATGGATCTTGAGAGTAGTAAGTGGGCACAAGATTGGGGCTTGTAAGTGGCATCACCTAATCCCAGCTCTTCTGACTCTGGTTGAAATTTTGAGCAAACCTTCATCCATTTTCAAGTTTCATTAGCTGCCTTTCTTCCTCTAGAAGAAAAAAGAAATGAACTGTTTTTCTTATAATGCTGGTAGAGAAATAAAGAAACATTTATTTCTTTATTTTTTAAGTTAAATTTTAAGTATATATATTTATATATATCTTAATTTACAATTTTTCATTCAAATATTGTAATTGTGTGTACTTTGAATACAATAGCATTTTATTTTGAATCTTTTAGATCATGACTATCATTAGCAGACAAATTTTGTGAAAATATATATTATATTTGTGTGTATATATCTGTGTGTATATACAATATATGTGTCTCACAGAGTCTCACTTGGTCACCCTCCATAGAGTATTGTGGTGTCACAGCTCACAGCAACTTCAAACTCTTGGGCACAAGTGATCCTTTTGCTTCAGCCTCCTGAGTAGCTGGGACTATAGTAGCCTGCCACAACACCCAGTTTTTTTTTTTTTTTAGAAATAACTTGCTCTTGCTCAGGCTGGTCTCAACCTCGTGAGCTTGGGCAATCTACCCACGTTGGCCTCTCAGAGGGCTGAGATTACAGACAGGAGCCACCGTGCCTGGCTGAGTTCTTACTATTATGATGCTTACATTAAATTATTTTTATAATTAAAGATATGATTAGACTAATTTATTTAAGGAAAATATTTCTGGTTTAATTCTATTACTTTTTTTAAATGAACAAATAATAATTGTACATATACAGACATATATTTAAAGGAAAGGAATTAGTAGTATATCAAAGAGATATTTGCACTCCTACATTGATTGCAGCACAATTCACAATAGCCAAGATACGGAATCAACCTAAGTATTGACCAATGGATGAATGTATAAAGAAAATGTGGTAGATATACACAATGGAATGTAATTTAGCCATAAAAAATGCAGTCCTGTCATTAGGGGCGACATGGATGAACCTGGAGGACACTGTGTTAAGTGAAATCGCCAGGCACAGAAAGATAAATACTGCATGTTCTTGCTTGTATGTGGAAGCTAAAAAAGTTGATCATAGAGTAGAGAGTAGAATAATGGTTACCAGAGGCTGAGGAGAGGTTCTGGGAGGGGGATACAGAGAGGTTGATTAAGGGATACAAAGGAACAGGTAGATGGGATGAATCAATTCTAGTGTTCTATGGCACTGTAGGGTGACTACTATTATCAACAATTTATTGCGTATTTTCAAAGGGCTAGAAGAGAGGATTTTGAATGTTTCCAACACGAAGAAATGATAAGTGTTTGAAGTGATGGATATGCTAAATATTCTGATCTGATTATTGTACATGGTGTAAATGTTACTTGTGCTTACATTTCAGTCAGAAGAGACAGACAACAAAAAAGTAAATTAGTGTGGTGTTATATGTTTTGAAGAAAATGAAGGAGTATGATGTAATAGTGAATGTGAGCAATACTTTTAATTGGTCAATTAAGGGAGGCCTCTCTGGGGAGGCAGCATTGGAGTTCAGCCCTCAACCTGATGACAGCCATGTAAAAATCTAGGGGAAAGATATTCAAGTTAGATGGAAAAGCTAGGCAAAGACCCAAAGCAAGAACAAGTTTGGCATGTAAAAGGAACAGAAAGAAGGCCCCTGTGGCTGGAAGCGAGTAAGTGAGTAAATGATTGGCAGGGGGGAGGTTGTGTGAGACCTCATACATTTAGTAATAATCTTAGATTTTTTTTTTTCTATGTGAGAGGTGAAGCCATTGGAGGTATTAACCAGAGTTTGGCAGAGTGACTTGCTTATTACAACAAGGGGAGGAGAGCCTAGTGTAATGCAGAAGGTTAGCACTGAGAAAGAAAACATGAATGATTGTTTGTTAAGGAGACTTGGGTAAGATGTTTCACCCATGGGGACTTGTTTTCTCTTCCATAAGGATGAAGATAATATTTGCCTACCTTCCAAGTTTGTCAAGAATTTTATAACTGGAAAGAATAATAGAGAATATCAATAAGCTAAATATTCATGTTACCAAACCCCCCAAGTGGGTCCAGCCCAAATATTGACACAACAAGAATTGCCAAGTAAGAAAAGAATTTTGATGTGAAAGGTATGTGTCAGGAGAATGGGAGGAATAGTTTCAAATCCATCTTCTCAACCTACCAAGGGACAGGGCTCTTAGAGTTGGTTGTGGAGTGCAGGTCATGTTATGTGGGGACTGAAGTCATAGTGTCTCTAGGTGTTGGATTTAAGAAACAGTCATTGATGACAGATGGTGAGTCCTGTGGAAAGGCTAGTTAAGTTTGAGGGAGCAAAAAATAAAACTTAGGATGGGGGCCATTTTACAAGGTCAATTACTCTCATAAAGGAACTAAAAGCTCAGCCAGATTAAGCAATTTCATTATCAGAGAGTAGGGACAGAATTAGCGGCAGACTATGATATTTTGCTTTTTCCCCCCTAAATTAACTTTTAATCCAGTAATCCAGTATTGTGTTTTTGTTTTGTCTTCCTAAACACATACTGCATATCCAGTATTTCAAACAAAGTTAGAAATTAATACAGAAATTTTTGTAAACCTTAAAATATAATACAAATACATACATAGTTGCTTTTAGGACACTCTGCCTTGAGAGTGTCTTTAAAATGTTATCATAGGAGATAGAATACCTGGGAAGGAAGCATTGATAAACAAGTTGTACTGATTTTTCAAGTGTGTCACCAAGAAGCTACCAAAACCATGTGTCCTGAAAGGAAACTAGTACTGAAACCCAGATGAAGAGAAAATAGAGGTTATTCTTGATGGTTGGAAGTAGCACAAAAGACTCATTCTGCCTCCTCTAGCATCTTTACTAGGACTGCAAAGAGGCTTCTTTATGCCTTTCTTGATTTTCGAAGAGAAACTCTTTATTCATGCTGGTGAAGTGCCCAAGAAGGTAAAAGGAAAAAGTTAAGGGCAGGACCCATGAAATTCTTACTCTTCAGCAACCATCTTCCAGGAGTGGAATAAAAATGGCATCAACATGGGACATCTGGTGGTATCATAACCATAGAGAGTTTAAATCTTACTGCTTTCTTAATAGTTTATGGGTAAAAAAGAATTGTTTTCTTCCAAAGATATTCAGCTAACTAAACTGTCATTAGAAAATGTTGAAAGTGTAATTATTAGTTACACTGACATGAAATCTTACAAAAAGTATTAAGCTTTTTGAATTTATCCTTATTTTATTTCATTTATAAAAGCAATTCCTTTCCAATATAAACTTCTTCATTTGAATGGCAGATTCATTTATTTTTTCTCTATGGGGGAGTGTGGCACACAAATGGTATGGCCAATTTAACTTTACCTCAAGCTTGTTCCCTTAAGAACTATTTTTTCTTTTTTCCCTATCATATACAAAATTGATAAGGACTTAGAAAATGAACGCTTAGTGGGTGAAAAACAAGTATACTGCTACAGGCTTAATAATATTTTATGTATTCAACAATGAGAAAGACAACAGCTTCTGCAGCAGCATTTGGCTTTTTTCTTTTGAAATTATCTGAATACCTATCAGGTGCCCCCTCTAATCAAGGAGGAAGTTGCAAGAGAAAGTAGAGGTGTAATATCTTATCTGTCACATGCCAAAGATGTTCATGTCCTAACGCCTAGAACACAAAAATATGTTACTTTATATGACAAAAGAAACTTTGCAGCTATGATTAAATTAAAAATTTTGAGGTGGACAGACAGCACTGGGTTGTCCGGGTGGTACAGTGCAGTCATGAGTGTCCTTACCACAGGGAGGCAGTAGAGACAAAGTCAGAAAAAGGTGATGTGACAGTAAAAGCAGAAGTCGGAATGACATACTTTAGAGGTAGAGGGAAAAAGCCACAAATTAAGGAATGCAGGTAGCCTCTAGAAGCTGAAAAAGTCAAGGAAATGGGTTTTTCTTTGAAGTCTCCAGAAGGAAAATAGTCCTATCAACACCTTGACTTTAGGCTTTTGATCTCCAGAACTTTAAGAAAACAAATGCATGTCATTTGAAGTCACTAAGTGTTTGATAGATAATTTGTTACAGTAGAGATAGGAAACTGATACACCACTCTGTGTTTTTTTTTTTTTTTTTTTTTCCTTTGCTTACTCCTTGCTTAGTATATGTTTTTTCAAATACAGTTACAGAAAGAAAGGTTAATTCTAGGAAGCTGCTCTGCTTGGCAATAAACAAATCTCTAGAATTAGAAATTTATACTCTGTGATTCTGAGGCAGTTGGATTTCCTGAACTCACAGGTTCTAGACCAGCCTGAGGGAGATTGAGACCCCACCTCTAAAAATAGCTGGGCATTGTGGCAGGAGCCTGCAATTTCAACTACTTGGGAGGTTGAGGCAAGAGAATTGTTTGAGTCCAAGAGTCTGAGGTTGCTGTGAGCTATGACACCATGGCGCTCTACCAGGGGTGACAAAGTGAGATTCTGTTTCAAAAAATAAAAGAAATTTAAGAGGTATTATTTATTTGAAGTTGGTGATTGTCTTAGCTTGGAGTTGCTATGACAAAATGCCACAGACTGGGTGGCTTATACAACAGCCATTTGTCACAATTCTGTAGGCTGGGAAGTCCCCCTTCCAGCTTGCAGATGGTTGTCTTATTGTTGTGTCCTCACTAAAGGGAGGAGGAGGGAGGGGAAAGGGGGAACACACTCTGGTCTCTGCTTCTTCTTATAAGGGCACTTATCCCTTCATGGGGGCTCCACCCTCATGACCTCATCTTTGCCTAATTCCCTCTTAAAGACTTTTCCTCCAGATACCATCATAGTAGATGTTAGGGTTTCAACATACAAATTTGGTGGGGGGAGGGGACACAAACATTTAGTTCTTAACAGTGGTGATGAGGAAGGGTGTAAGGAGTAATTGACCATGACAATGGGTCTCTTCTTTGGTTTTCCATGTCTTTCTTACCTTTCATCATCTTCAATCTCTCTTCTTAGAGCTGGCTCAAAGATTTCCTCAGTAATGGCTTTCATTGGATTGGTTTGAGAAACAATTCTGGCTGGAGGTGGGAAGATGGATCAGTTCTAAACTGCTCAAGGTAAGGGGTTTCAAAGGAGAGCCCAGAAAGAGAGAGGGAGTGAGAGAGAGAAGGAAAGAAAAATTGTGTCATTTGAGGCATGGATGAGTAATAGCAGATGGAGAGAGGAAAGAGGGGGAAGGGAAGGAAATGAAAAGTAGGTAAGGGCAAAAACAAACAAACAAAAAAAAGGATGGTATTTTAAAAAGAGGTTAATGAATAGTTTTTATTCTTCTTCTGTTTTGGGAGACCGTTTCTCAGAGCCTGAGTAGGGAGAAAGAATTTGCTTAGTTTTTAGCCCTTCATGCATTTCAACCCCTTTATTGTATATACACCTTAAAGCAATTGACTTTTCTGATTTCTTACAGGATTGTTTCTAATAGCTTGGTACAGACTTGTGGTACCATCAACAAAGATGGCTTCCAAGCCTCTAGCTGTGAAGTTCCTTTACAGTGGATCTGTAAGAAGATCAGACTTTGATGGTGGACATGTGGTCCTGACCCTTGGACCTGTTATGCATCCCTAAAAAGAGGATACTCTAGGTACTTTTTAGAGTATCAATGGCCCCAGAGCATTGCGACAGCCATGAGTGTATATTTAGCAAATGCTGAACTTTCTCACATATGGCATTGGAAGTAAGATTAATGTAGCTTCCTAGAGACTGATGCTTTATTAGTGGATTCCCTTTGAGAATATTTGGATATTATGTTAACCATTTAAAGACCAAATCTAGGCAAATTTATGAAATGAATTTTGGTTTAAGTATTTCTCAGTCTGCTAACTAATGCTGCCTCTCTCATCCCTACCCCACCATTCCTATCAAAAATGTGCCTTTTCCATGTTATATTCTGAGCTAATCTGATGAAATCTGTATCAATATATGCTACCATTGTTGTACTGAGAGGGTTTTTTTCTGGACTGGTGGTTACCGTGTTAGTTCTTCCTGAGGATATATTTTTGTGCTAATAGTGACCCTTTACAGATTAATCTTTATTTTTAAGAACAATGCCAATGGTGAGAATATAAAGTGTGCAACATGGGTAAGGGCAGGGAAGTGCTTCCTGCTTCTCACCCCTTCACACTTGCATGAAGACCTGGTTGATTGCATTTGTTTTTTTCTGAGTATGCATAAGTGTGAATAAACCAACATGCCACTAAATATTTTCCTTGCTGTGAATGTGTGATTTGCATAGTAATTTCACAATAGCGGGCAATCAGAGGAGGCATTTTCACAGAGGAAAGTTTACAGAAGCATTGTATGTGGTTGGGTATTATTTTGTCTCAAAAGTGAGAAAAATTTTATTATTTCTCCTTAGTAGAGTTTGGACATAGACAAGGAGAGAAGGACAAAGATGTAAGAGGCAGTAATGAAGAAGACCATAATTCCATAGTGTTGATGACACTGGATCGTAATCTGTCATTTTTTTCTCTTTTTTTATTTCTTTGCTTTTTGTTATTGTTGTTGAGACAGAGTCCCACCCTATGCCCTGAGCAGAGTGCAATGGCGTCATAGCTCACCACAACCTTAGACTTGGACTGTGGGCATCCCGCTGCCTTAGCTTCCAGAAGCCATTGGTATTACAGGTGCTCGCCACAGTATCCGGTTGGGTTTTTCGTTTTTTTTATGAGTCGGGGTCTCACTCTTGCTCAGACAAGTGTTGAACTCCTGAGCTCAAGCAATTCTCTGTCATTATTTTTCATAGGTTTGTAGAACATGGATTGCGTCTTATCCACCAGTGTATCCCAAACACCTAAGATAGTGCTTGCATTCAGTGAATATCAAATAAATAAATGGATGGATAAAAGATAATAAAAAAATTTATTATAGTTAACCCACAAATTAGAAGTATTAAAGGCAAGCAAAACAGCATATCCTAATTCTCCCTGACCTAGACATATGAGCATTCAATAGCTGACTCTTAAAAAGGCGAAGGGCCGGTTCAATCTGGATATAATGATCATGGAAGAAGGTACAGTTGGCTCTTGGACAACACAGGAGGTGGGAGTACTGACCCCCTGCACAATGTGGAATCCAAGTATGACTTTTGACTATCTAAGAACTTTACTAATTACCTATTGTTGACTGGAAGCATTACTAATAACAAACAGTTAATTAACATATATTTTGCATATTGTATGTATTTTATTCTATGTTATTACAATAAAATAAGCTAGATAAAAGAAAATCATAAGGAAGAGAAAATATATTTACTATTCATTAAGTGGGTCATCATAAATGTCTTCATCCTCCTTGTCTTCATGTCGAGTAGATTGAGGAGGAGGAGAAAGAATAGGTTTAATATTGTTGTCTCAGGGGTGACAGAAGTTACAACCCATGTGTGAGTGGATGCCTGCCATTGGAAGCATGTTGTTCAAGGATCTTCCATAGTGGGAACAAGCTCCCATCCCTTTGTCATCTCTTACCATTGGTTCCATAGGCATATCTTCATTATGAATGTGATGGTGGTGACGTCCACTTCATTAATGGTGTAATGATAGTGATTCCACTTGAGCCATGGCTTTGCTGCTATAGGGTGCACAATTTCATTTACTTAATCAAAGATAAATGAAGAGGCACAATAGGCTCTTAAATTCTCACTTGAGCAGGCAGGAAGTGTGTGGCTTTCCTCTGTGAATATCTTTCAGTCCTCTCATAAGGATTTCTTGACCTGTCATCAGAATTGAGTCTAGTTCTTTATCTGCTTTATCTCCCTTATTAATATTAAGATAGACATAGCAGCTTTTAGTTATTAGATAGAAATAACAAGTCTTTTAGTTTTTTCTTAGACAATAAAGACTACAGTCAGTTGTTGTCTGAATTCTTTTACCTGGTAAAACTAGTTGGTAAAATTAGAAACTAAAATTATTCTATTAGTACTTACATTCCACAGCTAATTCCTTTGACAAATATGATATAACAAACTTATCTAGGACCTGCAGTGTTGGGAATAAGATAATAATAGAACAGTAACAAAATGAAGATGAAGACAATATGTACAGAGAGGGATAAACTTTGGTAGAGGCCACCGCCGTATTATATCTGAAGAGGGCTCAATGGAGAAAGTAAAAATAACGAGACTATAGAATCCTTGCAGAATAGCAAAAACTTAGACTCTTGTCCATTTTATGTTTTGTTACTTCACTGTACTTTAGGAGATGATTGGTTGAACTTCAGGTACAGTGATTAGAGTGATTCATACTCCTCAATTCAGGGAGTTACCATCTTTATCAGTCTCTATATGTCTCCCATGTTCTGTTTCCAGCTTCCTGTATGCCTATGTCTATTCACTTTTCCTACACAAAAACATACTTTAATGCTTAATATATTCCTTGAACATACCTGGATCCTTATAAAATATGTAATTTCTTTCTTCATTTTTAATATTTCAGTAAATGATTTAAAGAACATATTTCACTTTTTCCAACAGTGTGATGTTGTTGAGCTCTGTCCATGTTGCTTGCTCTGTGTGCATGTGGTTCATCTTTTTTAGCTGCCACATAGTCTCCATTTCATGTTTCCTTTCTTTTAATGATAGACATGTCTAGTTTGCCTTTGATTCCCCTCTGTTATACACAGTGCTGGGATGAGTATTTATAAACATAGAAAAGGTACACGAAAAACACAGCATAGAAGATAAAAAACAGTACACCTGTATTGGGCACTAACCATGAATGGAGCTTGCAGGAAGAGAAGTTGCTCTGGGTGAGTCAGTGAATGAATGTGAAGGCCCAGGACATTATTGAATATTACTGTACACTACTGTAGACTTTATAAATGCTGTTGTTAATGGAAAAAACTATACTCTGTAAATGATTTAAAGAGTTTTATTCTGAGTTGAATATGAGTGACTATAGCCCAAGAACACATAATCCCAAGAGTTCCTGAGAAAGTGCACCTTGGAGAGGTCAAGTTATAGTTTGGTTTTAAATATTTTAGGGAGACAGAAATTGTAGGTAAAATCATAAATCAATACATGGAAAGTATACATTGGTTCAGTCCAGAAAGTTAAGACATTCTTATAACAAATACCAAGGTCACTGTAAGGTTTTGATCTGTCCCAGCTACAAAGGCTATTGTGGCCTATGGCTGCCATATGTATATGATAGTTAGTCCCAACTGTTAGGACATCTGCCCACAGATTGGCCAGAATGTGTTCTGTAAGAGCTAGCAAAAGTTTTTTTTCTTCTTTCTTGGTTCTTCATGGTTTTTGCTTAAGTAGTTTTTCCTGGCTTCAAGAACCTGCATGATTTGTAACCAACCATTTACATCTAAATGCTGCTGGCTATGACAGGTACAGAATACTCAAATGTTTTCTCAAAACTAATTCATTGCACTGGCTTCTTGTATGGCTAGATATAAGAATTTTCTTACTTGTTTATATTTATATATACACCTATTTGTTTTTAAGTTTTTCATTAGAAAATGCCTTGTCTCTACTTGAGAGTAGTGGGAGCATAGTGGCACAAACACCTGTCCTGGAGGAGTGTATTCAACTTCTTTTTTCCTAAAAATTGCTGGGTGGTGCTAGGTGAAATGCTTAACATCTCTAGCCTGTCTGGTCATCCAACCTGATCATTCTGTCTAATGTAGCAAATCACCCGCTCTCTGTGACAGCCACTTATTTAGTTTATTCAAAGCTCTTGCCATGGTCTGTGAATCTCTTCTTTATGTGCAAATTCTTTACAAGTTGTTGATGGCAACTGGGGGCCCTGGAAACACAGCAGGGCCACCTGGAACACAGAACATTCTGTCTGTGTCAACCAGGGCCAATATTCACTGTACATTAGCAGGGGACTAGCATATGGTAAGTTTCACATAAGGTCTCCAGTCCCTGCCCACCCCCTCCAGGCAGTCTCCTTGGGCTGCTTCCTATTTAAAAGGAAAGCAAGCTTCAGAGTCTGTTTCTGTCTGCTCCCTGATATAAACGGTTGGCTCCTCCCCTCTTGGGATTTATCTTCCCTTTTGCCCTAGCACTTCAGGGCACCTACGTCACTATCAAGAACCCAAACGGAAGCCAGGGCACTCTGCAATACAGTGTTTCTCACCTGTGCTAGCAACAGCCACTTTCTTCAGGGCCCGAGTGTTCATAACAAAAATGGCATTTCACATACTTGGTTCCCAGTGACTAACAGGACCTACCAGGTCCCCAACATTAGCCCACAGGTGTGTCTATGACAGGGACTAATCTCTCTATTTCTGGGACAGCCAGGGTAATGTTATCCACCCTTAGATTCCACAGCTGCAGCAAGCAGGTAGTTAGGGTTTCATCAGGCTTCTATCTGAACTGTTTCCCAACTGTTTCCCACCAACTCTGTTAAGGTGGAATACTCAGTTCCTTGTGGGAGTGTGGCTGCCTGCCCTCCTGGTGCACTCCATTGTTGCATTTTTACCTTCTGGGTTACCTACCACTGTCTGTGCCCTAAAACAGGATTCAACTTCCTCCTCTTGTGAGGAGTTTCCTACCACCACCACAGGAGAGTTCAGCTGCCCCCATGATGAGTTAACACTATTACTACTCCACTTTAAGGAGCTGTTTTGTTTTCTCCAGCACTGCTGCTGCTGTTGCTTCTTTTCCATCTCCCGCTCATTCTGGAGTTCCCAACAAGAGCATTGAATCAGGTGATCTTTACTCCACCTCCAGCTTGTCTTGGAGTTCCCAGACATGGGTTCCTTTCCGGAGCTTTGTGTTTGTCTTGCCTCAGTCTCTGCTTGCATAGCTGTAAGAAATACCTACTCCAGCCCCTATCAGCTTTGTGGACTTTTTTCTTTTCAAACACCTCTTCTGCTGAGTAGAGGGCTCTTTTGACCCTCAGGCATTCTCATCCACATTGGGACACTTGTAGTAGGGCCACTAAGAAGACAATAGACTTACCAATGAGCACCACATACTTGCAGTGGGCCACTCCTCAATCCCACCCACTTAGGGTACCTCCATGCTGGCCTTAACCAGATCCTGCTGACTATACCAATTGCTGTGCCAACCGTTCATATCTGACAAGTCAGAGAGCTACTGAGGGAGTGGGAAGGAGGAATAACATGTCTTTATTCAGTTCTGGTAGCTGGTGAGCTAAGGTACATGGGAGGTCTGCCATTCCAGCTCCTGGAAGCTGGGGATCTGGGCTACATAGAAGGTCCACAATTCACAATCCATAATCTGCCATCCACTATTCATTAATCTGTCATCAATCATCCGCAGTCAACAATCTGCAGTTTACCCAAGGAGAAGGTCCTGTACACCAAGGGAACAAAAGTGGCAACACGCCAAACAGCTACAACATAAGCATCCTTATACATAGTTATGGTTATCTAAAAGCACAAGGCATCTTCTACCCCGTTCCACTTGTCTGGGTGGTATGCCAGGGAAAGGCCAGACATTCTTATCTCATCCCACACCCAAGGCCATGGGCAAGGAAGCCCAAACATCTTTGTCTGTCCCTACACACATTAACAAGTCTACCTTACTGTTGGGGGAGTCCACAAAGAGCAGTCCTGAGACTACATGCACAGAGAGAGAGAGGGCAAGTTTCCCAGAATCCCAGTAGCGTTATCACTGCCATCTGGCTACAATTTCATAAGAGATCTTTGGCAGGGCCATGAGAAGAATTGTCTAGCTTAGCCCAGTCAATTTATGAAGCTGTGAAGTATAATAATATCATTTAAAATGATTAGATTTGGGGATGATTTATTATGTAGCAATTGATAAATGAAACAAAATATTATCCACTGTAAGATGTATACCAATGTCAGAGATATTCAAGTGTGAAAAAATGTGCAATTTAGAATTGATGAGATACAGAAGAAGGAACATGTGAATTATGTGAATAAGTAATTTGTAGCAGAACTTCTAATGGCTAGTGTAAAGAGATGCTAGTAATCGGAGAAGGAAAAATTTAAAATAATAAAAAAATACATTCTTTTTTCCCCTCAAAAAGTACAGAAAATTAGAAAGTTAGGTAATGATAAATATTGGCAAGATGTAGGGGAAATGGGACACCTTTGTGTATTACTGAAGGGGGTATAGAGTGGTACAGACATTCTGTGTCAAAATACACAATGGCCAAAACTTATAGAACTGGACAGAAAAGTATACAAATCTGTTACTAGTTGGAGACTTCAACATCAATTTATGAGTAAATGACAGATCCAATAGGAAGAAAATCAGTAGGAATATAGCTAAATTGAACAGCATCATCAATCAATTAGAGCTAGTTGACATTTATACTTATTCAACAACACATTCTCCTCATGGTTTGTGTGAACATTCACAAAGGTGGGCCACATCCTGGTAAACAAAACACATCTAAACAAAATTAAAAGAATAGAAGTCATATAAAGTATGTGCTAAGATAACAGTAGCAATAGATCAGAAGTCAATAGCAGAAAGATAGCTAGAAAATCCCAAAATGTTTGAAGAATGAACAAAAGGCTTCTAAATAACACCTGGGTATAAGAAGAAGCCTTAAGAGAAATTTGAAAATATGTTGAGCTGAATAATAATGAAAATATTAGTTATTAAAATCTGTGGGATGTGGCAGAAGTAGTGCATAGATGGAAATTTAAAGCACTAAATGAATATATTTGAATGAAGGAAATATCTAGAATCAATAATATAAGCTTCTACATTAGGAAACTTGAAAAATAAGTAAATATAAAGTAAGCAGGTGAAAATTCTAAAATAAGCAGAATAATTCCTTAAAGACACAATAAAAAAACCCATAGAAACCAATTGAATTGAAAACAGAAAATCAAATAGAAGAAATCAACTAAACCAAATGCTAGTTCTTAGGAAAGATCAATAAAATTTTGTAGAACTATAACTAGGCTAACCAAGAAAAAAGAGAATATAAACAAAATAAATGTAAATGAAAAGGGGACTTTGCAACTGATTCCATGATTCTAGGGAAATGAGAGAAGTATAATAAAGGAATAACTATGTAAATTCGATAACTTAGATGACATGAATCAAGTCCTTGAAAGACACAATCTGCTAAAATACCTACATAAAGAAATAAATAATATGACTAAGTCTATATCTATTAAATAAATTGAATCAATGATTAATACCTTTTTAAGACAGAAAGCACCAGGCCCAAATGAGTTTATTGGTGAATTCTACCAATCATTTAAAGAAATGATACCAATCCTCTACAATCTCTAACAGAGAAAAGAAACAGAAGGAATACTTCTTAATCCATTCTATAAGACCAGTATTCCCCTAATACCAAAACTAGAGAAAAATATTACAAGAAAGGACAACTACAGACCAATATCTGTCATGAACAGAAATGCAAAAATCTTCAATAAGATATTAGCAAATCAAGTCCAACAATTTTCCTTGTGGAAAAATAATTATACACAGTGAAGAATGGGATTTATTCCAGGTATGCAAACCTAGTTCAACATTTAAAAATCAATTAGTGCCATCCATTATATTAATAAGCTAAAGAAAAAAAAATCATGTGGCTATGCATATATTAGTACATGCAGAAAGAACATTCAACAAATTTCAATAGTCATTTATAGGAATAAAAATTCTCAGCAAAGTAGGAGTGGAGGGGAATTTCCTCAACTGGATAAAGAACATTTACAAAAAACTGACAGCTGACTTTATATTTAATGGTGAGAGACTAGATACATCCCCTAAAACAAGACAAAGATGTCCCTTCTCACTACTCATCTTCATCATTGTTCTGGAAGTCTTAGCTACTGCAATAAGGGATAAAAAGGAAATAAAAGCTATACAGATTAGTAAGAAAGAAAGAAAACTGTCTTCGTTCGGATCACACAATTGCCTATATAGAAAATCTGAAGGAACTGAACCTCAAGGGAAGTTTAAGACAAGGCTTCTTAGCTTTTGATTTTACAAGAATGAATGGGGGAAAAACAGAATTTGAGAAGAAAACCAATTAAGAGATGAAGATTTATGAAGAGAGAGACTTTCCCCAGATGAAAATGATTCCTTTAGGCTGCAGAGAAAGACGTCAGTGGCTCCTTTGAGTGGGGACCTATGTCTAGCTTCTTATTACTCTGAGAAGGTGTCAGGGCCTTAGAAGAAAGGTCAGTCTGGAGCACTTGGAAGGTGGATTCGAAGTCCAGACAGGCACTTGTTCTTTGTTAAAGATTTCTACCCTTCCAAATGGCAAGTTTGCAGAGTAAACTGTGGACTGTAAATGGATGACTACATGGGGGGAGATACAATGCCTTGATCCTGCATTTATCATCAGGTTGAAAGAACTCCAGAATGTCTGAGATAAATTTCCTGCCAGTCCATTGGAGCTGGAATTTAGACTCACATGTTATTTACAGAAAAGAGATATAACATTTCTTGTAGAATATGTTAAAAGAAAACAAAACTTAAAAAAAAAAAAAAAACCCAGTTATTTTCAGAGTTGTGAACTTAATTCTGCTCATAAGTAAGGATGATTTATGCTAGTATCTTGTTTTGTCTTTTTACTTTGGTTTCCATGATTATTTTGCTCCTCTCCTCCCTTTCTACCCAACTTCTTTTTTCCCTTTTGTTTTTTGAAAGACAGTGAAAGTACTGATTTTTTTTTTTTTTGAGACAGTCTCACTATGTTGTCCTCAGTTGAGTGCTGTAGTATCACAACTCACAGCAACTCCTCAAACTCTTGGGCTTAAGTGATTCTTTTACCTCAGCTTTCCAAGTAGCTGGGACTACAGGCTCCTGCCACAATACAGGGTATTTTTTTTGTTGCAATTGTCTTTGTTGTTTGGCAGGCCCCAGCTGGGTTTGAAACCACCAGCTCCAGTGTATGTGGCCAGCGCCCTTGGGCGCCAAGCCAGTACTGATATTTTTTAACCTTTGCTGCCATCCTGTGGCTCTTTCATTATTGCATATGAAAAGAGGGTGTCTTAGAGCATCTGTTAAGGCAGCAGAGCAGGGGTAGAGGAAGAATATCTAAAATGTGTTTAAAAATAAGGCTCAGTGCCTGTAGCTCAAGCGGCTAAGGTGCCAGCCACATACACCTGAGCTGGCGGGTTCGAATCCAGCCCAGGCCCACCAAACAAAAATGATGGCTGCAACCAAAAAATAGCCAGATGTGGTGGTGGGCGCCTGTAGTTTTAGCTTCTTGGGAGGTGGAGGCAGGAGAATCGCTTGAGCCCAGGAGTTGGAGGTTACTGTGAGCTGTGATGCCATGGCATTCTACCCAGGGTCACAGCTTGAGGCTCTGTCTCAAAAAAAAAAAAAAAAAAATAATAGTAATAATTCTATATTATAGACAATATTATTAATCCCATTTGTTAAATGAGAAAAAACAGATATGTAGAGAAGTTATAACACTTTCTCAAGTTCCAGTTGATGAAGGAGGCAAGATTTGAATTTGGACATTCCAGCTATGAAGTCCACATCTCTAACTACGTACCTGTGCTACTTAGCTAGGGGAAAGAGAAGGTTGTCTCATCTGAAATTTTAGATTGTGGAAAGAGGCTAAATGCAAAAAGACAGATGTGTTCAAAGGAACAAAAGTGTATGTGGGAGCAGGAAGTAAAAAGAGAACAGTGGGGCAGAAGAAGCAGGAAAAACACCTGGGAGATCCTCAGGGGAGTTCATATTTATGACCTTCTGGCATCACTATGTAGCAATTGTCCATTTCTTGTATGAGGCATGTGTGATTGGTAGACTGACCTGTGTGCTCAAGATTTAAATATGCCTTTCCCAAAAGTCAGACTGTACTGAGGGAGGAGAAAAGGTAACCCACTTACAAGATCTCTTGCTTAGAGCTTCTTTATTTAAAGATTGTATTGGCTTATTTTACCTTTCTGGATAGTGCAAGAAAAAAAAAAAGAGTATTAATCATATCTGGGTGGAAATTCCTTTTGCAAAGACACAATAGTCTTTAATGCCAGATAAAATGATTGGCCTGATTAGATAGGATTTATACTCTTCTTGTCACTAATCCACACATTAAAAAAGTTTTTTTGGAGGGCTAGGTCCAGTGGCTCACACCTGTAATCCCTGCACTCTGGGAGGCTGAGGTGGGTGGATTGCCTGAGCTCAGGAGTTCGAGACCAGCCTGAGCAAGAGCGAGACCCTTGTGTCTAAAAAACAGCCAGGCCTTGTGGTGGGTGCCTATAGTCCCAGCTAGTTGGGAGGCTGAGGCAAGAGGATTACTTGAGCCCAAAAATCTGAGGTTGCTGTGAGCTGTGACTGCACAGCACTCTACCAGGGGCAAGAAAGTGAAACTCAGTCTCAAAAAAAAAAAAAAAAGAACGAAAAAAGTTTTCTGGAGGTGAAACTTTCTCAGATTGCCATTGCATTATTTTCTTTATTCTGGGATTCTGTCCTATTGAAGCTGTTTTTAGTTGTTCCCAATTTTACTCTATATGCTCTTATCTATTAGAATGTCATTATTTCTATTAGAATGTCATTATTTCATCACCACAAGTTGTAGGGTACACCGCAAAGCACTAAGTGAGCATGGAGCAAATTTGTTTTGAATGAAGAAGGAATCAATGACAGAGGCTCTCTAGAAATATATATTTATTTACCATGCTTGGTCAGTATTGGTGTTGAAGAAACGAAACAATCCTTTAGTTGGTTGTGCATCTGTGGATTCCAGCAAAATCCTGTTTATAGACTTGAGTCTTAAGCATTTCCTTGCTGTGTCTGTGGAGGAAAGCAAACAGGATGCTTGGCAAAGAGTGAATACAATTCTAATTTGGTATGGAAAACAGGGCTTGCTGAAGGAAACCAGACTGGTCATCATTGAGAATGGAATTTGTCAGGGGTCTGCCCTATAAGAAATACAGACTCTTCTTTTAGAGGAATGAGGGAAGATTTCCAGATGGGTTGTGCTTTTCTCCCAGGATGTATATTTCTGCATTATCATGCAGTGTGAGAGTCCGAGATCAACTAACAAAAATGTAGATGATTCTGTTTTTAGGAGGACTAGTTTTCAGAGCAAAATGAGGTTTGGATTATGGAATGCAAATTACCTTCCTGTATTGCAGAGGACATTGTATTCAGCAAAAGTTGCCTCATCAGAAAGATATAATGGGAAGGGTAAGAATGGGAACTTCAATGGGGCAGAAATTTGACATATTAGAACTGTAAACTGTACTGAGTCAGGACCTGCATGATTGCAGAATGTCAGCCTTCTGGGGAAATAGACAGACATGGTCAAAGAATCTCCACTCTGGATAGCATTGATACAATCCCTTACTCTGGGAGAAAATTAAAAGCCTGCTCAGACAACAATGTTCAAGCCAAGAACAAGGAGGAATCACGGCAGGTAGGTATCCTTTCAATTCTTTCTGTATCTGCTTCTTTTTACCTTCATGATATGTTTTGTATTTTTCTCCTACTCTGAAACACATGGTGTGTTCCTCTCCACTAATCAGAATAATGGTGTTTGGGGGTTGAACGACCTTTCCCAGGGGTCACCTAAGACCATTGGACATACTTCCGATGGTCTTAGGAACCAAGACACCATTTCTCTATCCATCTCCAGGTGGGTCCACCCACATGCAGCTAGGCCCACATACGAGTACGCAGCATGATGACATCATTGGTCAACCCCATCACATACACCCCATACAAATACAGGTGTGTGATGGGGTTGGTGCCATAACGTACTTATGTGGACTAGTCACACATGTGTAGCTACTGTGTAGAAAATAGCTGCTTTGTTGAAAGCAGCTACTCTGTTAAAAGCAGCTACTATGTTGAAAGCAGCAGTATTGGAGGTAAAATGACACTTCATGAATTATAATTACTAGGTAAATGTAAAATCATTTACTGTAAAATCATCAACTACTGCAAAAAAAAAAAAAAAAAAATCTGTACCATGGGAAATAAATCTGGATGCTGATTGGTCTTTTTATATTCAGCTGCGGTTGATGTGAATACTGCCCCCTTGTGATAGTAACAAGTATGTAAAAAAAAAAACCATAATGGTAAATGATAGGAAACTTCAATGAACTATATTGACTGAATTATGCCTTATATCCTCTTTTGTATTATTAAAGCTATTGTCATATATTATTTTCATTAGCAAACCATCCCATGACAATGGATCATGTAGACAAGAATGTTAAGAAAAGAAAATATAGTGAGGATTTTTTACAGTATGGTTTTACCTTAATATTTATAGCAGGAATTGAGAAACCGCAATGTGTTATTTGTTGTGAAGTTCTATCAGCCTAATCTATGAAGCTGAAAAAACTAAAATGCCATGTTGATAGCAAGCATCCAAGCTTTGCTGGTAAGGATACCAACTACTTTAGAAGCAAAGCTGATGGTCTCAAGAAAGCCAGACTTGGGGTATTTACCTGAAGGAAAAGAAATCATTATATTTAAAAAACACTTGCACCTGTATGTTTATTGCAGCACAATTCACAATAGCTAAGTCATGGAATCAACTGAAGTGCCCATTAACCAATGATCCAAATTTTAAAAAATGTGGCCTGTACACACCTGTGTATGTGTATACTATTCAGTAATAAAAAATAAAATTCTTTCTGAATGGGGGGAAAAAAAGAAAGAAATCCAGACTTGACACTGGTGGCAAGTACCACAAACAAAACATAGCAGCCATTGAAGCTTCATATTTGGTGGCACTCAGAATCGCCAGAGCTATGAAACCTCATACCACTGCTGAGGATTTACTGTTGCCAGTGGCCAAAGACATTGTTTGAGTTATGATCAGAGAGAAATTTGTTATGAAATTGTGTGCAATTTCCTTATCTAATGACACTGTCCACAGAAGAATAGATGACATGTCTGCTGATATTCTTGATTAGGTAATCCAAGAAATTAAATCTGCTCCACTTCCAAGCTTGATGAATCTACAGATGTTGCAAACTGTTCACAGTTACTGGTTTACATGAGGTATGTTAATGATGACAACTTTAAAGATGAGTTTCTTTTTTGCAAACCTCTTGAAATGACAACTACTGCATGTGATGTATTTGACACAGTTGGTTCATTTCTGAAAGAGCATAAGATCTCTTGGGAAAAGGTTAGTGGTATTCGCACAGATGGTGCTCGAGCTATGCTAGGATGTTGATCTGGATTTCAATATTGGGTACTGAATGAGTCACCAAAAGTCTTCTTAACTCACTGTATGATTCATCGGCTAATATTAGCATTGAAGACTCTGCCACAAGAGTTACAAGAAGTAATGAT
Organism: Loris lydekkerianus; assembly: GCA_963574355.1. Classification (NCBI taxonomy): domain Eukaryota; kingdom Metazoa; phylum Chordata; class Mammalia; order Primates; family Lorisidae; genus Loris; species Loris lydekkerianus. Next base: position 2,089 of record CAUYPK010077209.1, on the reverse strand, counting down.
AAGTGTCATAAGTTCTGTCAATTTTGTAAAAGCGAGCACTTTAAACAGTTGACTTTTTCACAACTGTGCAATGAGTTGGATATGCTGAACAATGCTCTGCTATTTCACACTGAAGTGAGATGGTTGTCGAGGGGAAAAGTTTTAAAACATGTTTTTGAGCTTCGCGATGAACTCAAAATGTTTTTTAATCAAAAAGCAAGACCACAGTTCAAAGCACTTTTCAGCGATAAAAGTGAACTGCAGAAAATAGTTTACTTGGTTGACAGAATGAGTTAAATTTATCACTGCAAGGACCAAATGCAACATGCCTCAATTTGTCTGAAAAGATCTGATCATTCCAAATGAAACTTCAGCTTTGGCAAAAAAAATTGGATGAAAATAAAATTTACATGTTGCCTACCTTATCTGCTTTCTTTGAGGAACATGACATTGAACCAAACAAAAAGATTATAATGATAATTTCTGTGAAAGAACACTTGCACACTTGCAGACGAAATTTCATCATGCTTTCCAAATCTACCTGACACCCCATTTGCACTTGCCAGAAGCCCATTCACAGTCAAAGTTGAAGTTGTTCCTGAAACAGCACAAGAGGAGTTCATTGAACTTATTAACAGCGATGCAGTGAGAACTGATTTCTCCACAATGTCAGTTACAAAATTCTGGATCAAGTGTTTGCGGTCATATCCTGTTCTGTCTGAGATTATGTTGCGCCTCTTCTTCTATTTCCAACAACATATCTTTGTGAAACAGGATTTTCCAGCTTGTTGGTTATCAAGTCTAAATACAGAAGTAGACTTGTTGTGGAAGTTGATCTTCATTTTGCTCTTGGAAAGACTGCCTGGAGAATTTATGATCTGATAAGAAAGATGCAAACTCCACCTTTGCACTGACATTGACTTTTTATGCATACTGTAGCAAAATGTAGCAATGTAGTATTTACTATTGTTTTTTTTTAAATTTATTTATTTTTGTTGTTAAATCATAGCTGTGTACATTAGTGCAATCAAGGGGTACAATATGTTGGTTTCATATACAATCTGAAATATTCTCATCAAACTGTTCAACATAGCCTGCATGGCATTTTCTTAGTTACTATATGTAGACATTTGTATTCTGCATTTAGTAAGTTTCGCCTGTACCCATTCTAAGATGCACTGTAGATGTGGCCCCACCTATTACCCTCCCTCCACCAAAACCTCCCCCCTCCCCTCCCCTTCCTTGGCCCTTTCCCCCCAGTCTTGTGGTATAGTTGGGTTATAGCCTTCATGTGAAAGCTATAATTTAGCTTCATAGTAGAGCTGAGTACATTGGATACTTTTTATTCCATTCCTGAGATACTTTGCTAAGAAGAATATGTTCCAGCTCCATCCATGTAAACATGAAAGAGGTAAAGTCTCCATCTTTCTTTAAGACTGCATAATATTCCATGGTATACATGTACCACAACTTGCTAGTTCATTCATGGGTCGATGGGCACTTGGGCTTCTTCCATGACTTAACAATTATGAACTGGGCTGCAATAAACATTCTGGTACAGATGTCTTGGTTATATTGTGACTTTTGGTCTTCTGGGTATAAACCTAGTAACGGAATTATAGGATCAAATGGCAGGTTTATTTTTAGGTCTCTAAGTATTCTCCAAACATCCTTCCAGAAGGAACGTATTAGTGTGCATTCCCACCAGCAGTGTAGAAGTGTGCCCTTTCCTCCACATCCACACCGACATCTCTGGTTTTGGGATTTTGTTATGTGGGCTACTCTTACTGGGGTTAGGTGATATCTCAAAGTAGTTTTCATTTGTATTTCTCTGATGATTTAGGATGATGAGCTTTTTTTTTTTTTCATGTGTTTGTAGATCATGCGTCTGTCTTCTTTAGAGAAGTGTCTCTTCAAGTTCCTTGCCCACCCTGAGGTGGGGTCAAATGTTCTTTTCTTGCTAATTCGATTGAGTTCTCTGTGGATTCTGGTTATTAGACCTTTATCAGAGGTATAACCTGCAAATATTTTCTCCCATTCTGAGGGCTGTCTGCTTGCTTTACTTACTGTGTTCTTGGCTGTGCAGAAGCTTTTTAGTTTGATCAGGTCC
>CAUYPK010077208.1:0-15051 GCA_963574355.1 Loris lydekkerianus | reverse complement strand
CGGGGACAAACCAATATTTTTCATAGAAACCCAATAAAAAAAAAAACAAAACCATTCTTTGATTTTATTTTATTAATTTGTTTGTTTCTTGTTCTTGTTCGACTTTTTTTTTTTTTTTTTTTTTTTTTTTTTTTTTTGTTTGTTTGTTTGTTTGTTTTTGGAGAAAGAGAGAGATTTCTGGCTTAAGCAATTGGGTAGGTGGGGATGACATTTACTGTAATGGGTTAGACTATAATATATGCTAAGAAGTTAGACATACTAACTTTGAGCTGTCATGGATACATGTCAGAGGGAAAATCATATAGACAGTTAGATATATGGAGATTTAAGGGCAGATCCATACTAGAGACATGTACTTAGAAATAATGAACACAGGAATGGATGTAATAAGAATCCTAGTCCCCTTTCCTCACATTTCCATACTTCTGCTCCATTTCCCAGGAGAAAACATTAGGAAATTAACTTGGACCCATACCCATTTCCCACCTTCATTTCTTTCCAAGGGAGGAAAGATAGCTGTTATGATTGATGAAATTTGAATACAAAGGTGAACATACATAGCTTAAACTGTTGAAAATGCTCTGTCTTTTAAATTTACTGTGTGAAGAGCACGAGTGTTCCTGATACTCCTGGGTCAGGCCCAAGTGTACTTCCAGAAGAATGTCTGGTGATCCATCTTTTCCTGAATTTGTCAGCAGATTGGGTAGCTTTTTTTCTAACTTGAAAACATATTCTCTACCCTATTTCAGTGTTCCAATAGAAGAATATTGATTTTAGCACAGATCAAACCATGTAATCCATGATTACTTATTACCCTAAAGCAACCACATTTGAGATCATGAGGATAGAATAAATTATAGCATTGAAAAAGAAAAGGGGAAAAGTCCAGAAAATAGATGTTTGGAAAAGAGGAGAACCATATGAAAGAGAATGAGAAGCTAGAGGGTTAGAAAGAAAAAGAAAAAGTAGCCTATTAAAAGGGGCTAAGACATCAAGAAGATGAAGACTCAAAGGTGCCCATTGGGCAAACAAGGAAGAAGAGGGAAATTCTTTTATATTAAGAAAGATATATATTTTAATGCACTACAGATATATCATTAAATGATGAAATGTTAGGAGGAATTCTTTTATTGTTAATAAGAAATCAAGGAGCTAAATGTAAGAACTAATAGCATAAAACTTATAGAAGAAAACACAGAAGAAAATGAACTACCATATTTACTTTTGCATGAAAGTCCTTTAATGCATGAGCTATAACACTTTTATTGTTCCACAATGAAGAGATATGCTTAAACTACTAATATTCTTGGAAAAGGTAATGGCTGATGGCATTCACATTATGACATAATTAATTAATAATGTACCATCTCACAGTAAGTTCTAGCAAATATTGCTAGGAGAAAAGAAGGCAGGCAGGAAGGTGGGCCACCTAATTCAACTGGAAAAGCCTGCAGTTTGTGGTAAACAAGAAATTTCTATGGATTAGAAATATACAAGCCCTGACTTTTATGACTCTCTAAGGAACTAGAGCATTGAGCTCCACTTAGTTCATTCTTCTTGGAGGATTCCCATTGGCAGAGATAAGCCTTCTCTGGATGGCATTGATTATGAGATAGCTGAGCTGAAAGAATTTATAGTATAAGACTCGAATCTAGATGCCCACTGGGAATCAAACTCAGTTGTCTGATAGCTATGAAGAGACATTTAAAATGAAACTATTTAAGTAAAGAGGAATAATTTGTGCTATTAACTTTGACTCCAGTGTCAAGTAGACACATATGGGGTCTTAACCAAACTAATGCCCATTTGCTCTTCTTCAGAATAATGTGGCTGCAAGATTTTATGCCTGAAAGAGCATTTCACTTTGTAGGTAAATAATGCCATCTCGTTTTTGGAACAGAGATGGTTCTTTAAACACTTTTAATTCCCTAAGACTTTTGGTTCCCACAGAAGTAGGGGATTTAGACATGATTTTTGGAAATTATTTGTTGGTAAACCTTATCAGTGAAGAAGGTTGAAGATTCCGTCTTCACACAGATAATCAGAGCTCAAGTCAATGTAGACACTAATTTCACCATACGTCAACAAATTCCTGACTAGTGCTGTCCAACAGAACTTTCTACAATCATGAGAATATTCTTTACCTGTGCTTCTCAATATGGTAGCCAGTAGGCATATGTAGTTACTAAGAATATGAAATCTGGCTAATTAAACTGAGAAACAGAATTTAGAATTTTTTTAATTTAGACTAATTATAGTTGTACATTGCTTAACAATGGGGATACACTCTGAGAAATGTGTTGTTAGGTGATTTCATCATTGTATGAACATTACAGTGTACCTACATTATGAGTATACCTACATAAAACTAGATGGTACAGCCTATGATATACCTAGGCTACGCAGTATAGCCTATTATTCCTAGGCTACAAACCTCTATAACACATTACTATACTGAGTCCTACAGGCAATTGTAACACAATGATAAGTATTTGTGTGTCTAAACATAAATAAACATAGAAAAAGTACAATAAAAATATTTATATTTTTATTATAAAAGTATATACTTTTATATAATAAATACATTATAATTTACTTACTGTGAGTTAGTACATTATTATTTAATTATGTCTTACTTAATGTGAATCTAGCTTAAGCTTGTGAGGGACTATCATCACATATCTGGTCAGTTGTTGACTGAAACATTGTCATACAGTGTATAACTAGGTATCTAGTAGCTAACAGATCACTCAGTTTTAGACTATTCAGCCCAATGATGTTGATTTCATTGGATATTGATAGTTCATTTCCAAATAGAATGAATCTCAATTTCCTATTTAGGCAAGAAAAAACTTGGGCCTAACCTTCTTTCTACAAGTAGGAACAAGACACAGAGAAAAAAAGAGTATATAGCCTCCACTACATAAAAAAATAAAATTCTTCTTCTCTGCCTACCTATGTTCCCCCCTCCACTCTTGGAGGTTTCTGAGATCTGGTGCAGGCAGCAACCCCTGGTAGGTAGTACTAGGCAGTAGTGGAGATAACATTGTTAGACATTAAACTGATGTATTTTCACCTTCATTAATTTCAGTCTTGAAGCTCTGAGTTCAAGAGATAGGACAGAGTTTCTTTCAGAGAGTAAAGAAAATATCATTTCTGTTCAGCACCATGAAGTTTAATGTCTTATAAGTATAAGGATGTGATAAAGGTCACAAACCCAAACCCTACCTGCTATAGGCTGAGCTACAATCCAAGTACCTCGGAATGTAACTGTATTTGGAGATAGGACCTATAAAGTGGTCATTAAGTCAAAATAAGGCTGTTAGGGTAGACCCTAGTCCAAACGACTAGTATCTCTATAAGAGGATATTTGGACATATGGGCATCAACTACCCAAGAGAGAGGCCTCAGGAGAAACCAATCCTTCAGATATCTTAATCTTAAATTTATAGCCTCTAGAATTGTAAGAATATAAATTTATGTTTTTTAAATCACTTAGTCCGTGGCACTTTGTTATGGCAGCCCTAGAAAACTAATATTCCACTCCCCCAGTTCTTAACATATTGTTAGGAAAAAGGAAAACGAAGAAAATGAGGGAAGTTTCTTATCTACACCCACCTTGGCCTCCCCCCCAACTCAGAGAAGAAACAGGGGCTTCGTTAACAGCAGTTGTAATGGTTATCTGTGAGAATGATGTATATGGGAAGCTGAGAACCCATAGGAAAACCTCAGTTATGGCTTGGGCTCCACTCCCTTGATAGAACAAATGGAAAGGAACATGTAGAGTTCTAGAGCCTGAGTCAGCTGGATTGACTTTCTACTATTTCTCTGCATAAATAATAGGAGCAAGAAGAGATCATCTACATTATACCCCTACCCTAAAGCAGCAAGCCTTAAAACAAAATAGGAAAAAATGTTATGACCTGGGTTCTTTGCAGGGTAGCTACTGTCTTTGAGGCTATAGGGTGGTTTTGGAATTAAAGGTTATGGACACAGAAAATAGATTGGTTCAATATCTCCAAAATAGTACCCTACCTCAAGCTATTAATAGAAAGTATATATTAAAACGGTTCCAGGGAATTGATTGGTAGGGAAACAATTTATGCTAGTTAATTAAAATTTCGGCTTCCGTTGTTTAAATTATACTGAATGAGCAGAGCTGAGATTGTTTCAAATGTTAAAGGCATTAACCAAATCATTAAAGGCAGACCCCTTCTGTGATGAGAATATGGGCAGGAAATTTCTTCAGAAATAGGCCCCAGTAAATTTATAAAACCAGATACAAAAAAGGAACAACAGTGTAACCATCTGAACCCAGTGAGCACACCCCGCATGTCATGATAAGACCCCCTGATTTCAGCAAAAAGATGGCTGTGAACTGTAATCTGACCACTAATAAGAGGCAAAGAGCCATTCAAGCAACCCCTGCAGACCCTGCAGTTGGTTCCTCCAACACTGATCCCTTCTGTTCTCACATCCTTTAGTGCAAACAACCCCATGATTTTCACACATTGTATTGCTCTCAATGCATTAAAAAACATACACCCTTTCCTGGCCTTAATTCTTTCTCCCAATCCACAAAACAAATACTTTGACCTGACTGTTGCAACAGTGCTGGGTTTTGTTTTTGTATGATTTTTTCCTTTTGACTTTCAGCTTGTTTTGTTATTATATCAAGTATTCAACAGGCACCTCACCCTATTCCTGAACACAGCCCCACTGGTCATTTTCATCCTGTCCTTGATCTTCACCCAGGCCCTAAAAAAACCTTTAAAACATCAAGTATTGCTAAGGCCCAATTCCCACATTTCAACCTTCAATTTTCTAATCTCAACATAGGTTGTTTTTAGCTGATTGCCAGCAAATTAGGCTGAAAGTACCTAATATCTTCTTTTATTTTATTTTATTCTTTTCTTTTTATTTTACTATTTTCTCTATTTATTTTATTCTTTTCTTTTATTTTACTTGTTTTAGTAGAGGACATCAAGAAATTAAATTATTGACATAAAATCATTATATAAATTTAAATTATTTTAAATTAAAATATCTGAAATTCATTCACTCTTAGAAACTATAGATGTGGGCTCGGCGCCTATAGCTCAGCATCTAGGGCACCAGCCACATACACCAGGGCTGTTGGGTTTGAACCCAGCCCAGGCCTGCCAAACAACAACGACAACTACAACAAAAAAATAGCCAGGCATTGTGGCAGTAGTCCCAGCTACTCGGGAGGCTGAGGCAAGAGACTCGCTTAAGCCCAAGAGTTTGAGGTTGCTGTGAGCTGTGATGCCAGGGCACTCTACTGAGGGCAACATAATGCGACTCTGTCTCAAAAAAAAAGAAAAAAAAAGTTAAAAAAAAAAAAAAAAAGAAACTAGATGTGAGGAGTATGATTTAGTGGCAGAAAGCTTTGCCTGGTAATTCCTCAAGTAACCAATAAATTCAAAGAAATCAAAAATTGTTCACTGTTAGACATTGGTTTTGCTTTTTAACCTACAGATGAAAGGGAGGCATCTATAATTTGGTCCTTCTATTCAAATAATCTTACTATTAACAATTGAAACCACTTTGTCAAATTATTTCTATGGAAGCTGAATTTCACAGGAGATTAAGCGTTTGGCAGGAGATTAATTACATGAAATATCTAGTGCTTGATTTTTAGATATTGCTCACAATTCTAACAGGGTAAATACAGGCTGCAAAATTTTACCATACTATTCTTCCCATGGTCTAAAGGTTAAAAGTATATCAGAATTCAGTAGTAAATATGGGAAATTAGTTAACTCCATGAAAAAACTAGGTGCTTATATTTCTTTTCCTATTTTCAGTCATCTCATGACACACCAGTTGAAAATCACGGTTTTAAGTTAATAAGGTGCCCTTTGTCTATTTTGAAATGATTTCAAACTTAGAGAAGAGTCACAAGAACAAAACAAACAAACAAAAAAACTCTTATACAACCTTTGGCCAGATTTATCAATTGCTAACTTGCTTTTTCCTAACCACTTAAATGAAGGTTGCAGACATCAGGCCACTATATTCATAAATGCTTCCGTGAGCATTTCCTAAGAACGAGGACATACGTTACTTATCTGCAGTACTGCTCAAGAGGAACTTCTGCGTGTGTTTGTAAAAGTTTGAAATTACAAAGTCTTAAAGAAATAATCTTAGTGGAAAATAATGAAAGTAGTGAATTAACTAATATTTACTATAATAACAAGCATTTAATTCAGTTTAACAAATAGCAGTTGAATATCTTCAACGTATAAAAGATAGGATATGTATGTTGATTTTTAAGGGAAACTAGGAATAAGCAATGAAAAGAGTTTTAGAGTCAGAGAGGTAATTCCAAATTTCCATCCCCACCTCACTCACGACTTCACTGGGTAACAACTAGTGCTTACCTACTTTGCTGTTTTGATTCTTCTCCAATAAAACAGGGGATATCAAATCCACTTAGCTATAAGGGAAAAAAGAGAGTTTAAGTTAGAAATTAATATCTATAGATACGATTTGCTAGGTACACATAGTGTTTTGTTTCATTTTTTCTTCAGAGTCTGCAGAAGAGGATTTAGCCTGGGCATTAGAACTTCACTAACATATATTTATTTTTAAGCTCCCATTTTAACTAATAGATTAATACCTGGGTGTTCACAAGCACAGAGGGCACCAAATGAAGGTCTGACTCTAAATATGCATTATAAACATGTTAAGTTAGACATCAAGTAGATAATTCATCTTCAGACAAATGAGCCAATCACATGTTTGTTTTTCTAAATATTCATTTTAGGGGTAACCTATAAAACATTTTAATCAAAGCTTGTGAGTTATGTACTGATAAAGAATAAACTGTGGTAGGGAAAAAGGCATCCTAGAATCAGAGTCACTCTTGAAATTCTTATTACGGTTCCTCATCTGCCTATTTTTATATAAATATAATGTCTTCGCTTCCTTGCCTCTTCAAAAAGTGCTTTTCTGGCATCCAACTTGATTTTAAGATTGAGTTACCATTTAAAAAGCCTAAATTGGAAGTTAACACTGAAGCAAAGCACAAATAGAAACGGAGACTTGAAAGCTGCCTGGGAATCCTGTTGAACAGCTATTGAAGCAAGGTTGGCAAGGCAATTTGGTATGCCGCTCTTTTCTGCCAGTATCTCACTGCTCGAGCTGCTGTGTTCAGCAGTTCTTTGTTGACATCTAGTCCACAGTCAGTGTTTGTTCCCTTTACAAAGCAAATTTAAGGATTTTATTTTTAATAGCAATCTAGTTGCATAGTCTCCCATACCTACCTGGTGGTGTTTCAGAGATCTAGGATGGGACAAGAAATGAAAAAGATTTCCTTCTCTGTGAAGCATGCTGTTGGCCTGTATGTTCTTGATCAAGGACATTTGAATTCTGTTAGGGGTCAAGAAGGGTGTGTGTGTGTGTGTGTGTGTGTGTGTGTGTGTAACAGCAAGCACAAGAATGAGAAAGAGATGAGGAAATGAGATGAGAGCAATGTTAGTTTGAGGGCCTAGAAAAAATGCAGGAAAGGAAGTCTTCTCAAAATAAAAGTGCAATTTTCATGGTAGATTATTACAATAATGGCCCACAATTTGTTCACATCTCCCTACATCCATACTTTGGAAAGTCCTCTTTTAAACTGATTCAGGGAGGGGCCATGTGACTTGCTTTGGTCCTTGGAATATTTCAGAAATTCTTCTGGATTAAGTCTGTCTTCCTTCTCTTGGAAATGTCTGCCATGTGGGAAAGCCTGGGCTAATCTGCTGGATAATGAGAGGCACATATCCTTGTTGTACCCCTATCACCATGGCTGCCAGCCAGCCAACCCTAAAAGCAGGGCCACTTTGCCAACCTGCAATGGAATTCAGATACAGGAGTAAACACAGCTAAGAACAGAAAAAAAATTACCCAGCTCAGCCTTGCCCAATTTGTCAACCCATGGCATTATGAGTCTAATGAATGGTTGTTGTCTTAAGCCACTATGTTTTGGGGTGGTTTATTACACAGTCATAGATAACTTATAGAAGCCAGTTTGAGTTTTGTTTCTTAAAAGTGTTAGATAAATGCAAAATGATAATATTCTTATCATGTTTTCAATTTCAATATTATTGCCTATAATAGATGTGCTCCAAAAGAAACCAGTTCTATTCATAACAGGAAGTAAAAGTTACTGCCACCTATTTTTATCCTCTGAAGAGTTTATTTTAATAACTTATTATCTTAAAGGTTTCAAATGTTGAATCTATAATTTTATATTGAACTGACTTAGGAAAAATACTTAGCATAGTGCCTGGAATCTATTAGGCTCTCAGACAATATGTTTAGTAAAAGGAAAACACTGAGAACATGGACAGTAAAATAATTGGATGATTCAAAAATTAACAATCAAAGCTACCTCCAGGGAAAAGATTTCAAATGTAAAATTTTACATTAAAGAAAATGCATTGCAATCTTCCTAGCTGTAAATCACATGCAGTCAATAAGGGAACCGGTGAAGAAATTATATAAAACAACTAAGAGAAAAAGCCCTGGGGGAAAAAAAATGGTTTAACAGCAGGCCTTTAACTTATTCTCTGCATACTAGGTGAATGAATGACTTTGATCAGGCCACTGTATAAACATGCTAAAGATATTTACTAGCAGGTTTTTTTTTAATGTAAATAAAGCTGGAATTTGTGTATTTATGAAGCATGGCTACCTGGAGCTGAGGGATACTCAAATAAGCTATATAATTAATGGAATAAAAAATAAAAATGTTCCGAACGCAGCTGGATTCTTTTTGTAGGCAGTGTTTCTACACACTTACATACATTGCCCAATACATATATGTTAAGCCAGAATCAAAACGTGGCTAATAAAGAAGAAAGTACATGTTTGCAGGCTGGAACTGACTGTTTTAGTATCCTCCAGGGAGGGAATATTTAGCCTATGCTTAATGCTTTCCTGCATCCTATGAATTATTTAGTGACTGGTGCTGGTAAGTGATTATTTTATAATTCTGTATTTTGTGTTATCATGAGCACATTTTTTCCTTTGCGATGAATTTCTACATGTGCCATTGATTAACGCTTTATTGTAACTATTTTTAATAGTAATGCATTGTATTCTTGAAAATCACTAAGAGAATAGATTTTAAATGTTCTCACCATAATAATGATAAATATTTGAAGTTATACATGTTATTGAGCTCTATTTAGCCATTATTCCGCAGGTGTGCATATTCCCAAACATCATGTTCTCCTAGCTTCTACATTATACAATTTTTCTCAATTAAAATAGTCATTTAATCAATTAAAAATAAACATGTTAGTAGCTAAACAGCCCTTTTAGACCTCCAGTAAAATCATCTCCAAAGTCTGTGTTCCTGCAATAGTTATGTGCCATATAGTGAGTTCACATGTCTGGATCCCCCACAAGACTATGAATTTCTCAAGGCTAGGAAATGTATTCACTTATATATGCCCATCAAAATATCTAGTATCCAGTAGGCACATAATAAATGTCTGTTGAATTCAATTAAATAACATAAAACTCCTCTTAGGGTTGAAGCTTTAGCAGAAATATTTCTTAAATGATTACAAATATTTAAAAAGTATTTTAAAGGAGTAACATGTATTTTTACATAATCTTGGGGATTAGTGATGAACCCTTCTAAGAATTAGCCCCAAATTAGAAGTCATAAGGAAATATTCATACTTGGCTATCTAAAAAATTTTATTTCTTTATGAAAAATACTAACACATGAGTAAAGCTAAAGGGCAGATGATAACCTTGGGAAACATTTGCAATATTATAATAGACCAGGGGAAAAAAGCATTCTTACATAAATAACTCCTATAAATTAATTTTTTAAAAATAAACACTCCAATAGAAGAACAAAGAAAACAAAGGAGCAATTCATAAAAGAAATATAAATAGGCATGAAATTTATCAAAAAAGGTTCAGACAAGCCTCTAATCTAACAGGGACTTTTGTCCAACCAGATTAGAAAAGATAAAACAGAATGATAAACTTCCACAGACATTAGAAATACAGTAGATGTGAAAACATGACAAAGGAAATCTGAAACGAATTAAGCAGAAAGTCTGAACCAGAGAAACACAACTTCTCCTGGCTCCTCATCTCTGGTGGTTAAGTATGTATGCTTCCCAAGAACCTCTTTTATTAGGGAAAGTTAGATTTGGAAAAGGGGATATTTGGTGACATTTGGAGGGTAGAAAAAAAAGCAACAAACAATACTCTAAGCAGATTATAGTTGACCTACATGGTGACAAACAAGCATGATTTAAACAGCTTACATTTCCCACCTTCTGGATCCAACTGACCAACATTACCACCAATTCAACCTCCCATAGCACAGCTTCCACACACCTCTCCAGCAGCCCTGTTTGTGATACCAGTTCAGCAGTCAGACATCAATGGCTTCCTGGATTTTACCACAAATTTGAACCTATTCATGATGAGGCTTCAGGCTGTGACAGTGAATGTTTCTAATCCTATGATTCTCTTTTTCAGAACTTCACTTCCCTCAGTTCCTCCCATTTTTATGTAAATTATAAGTCTTTTGGTAAAACCTTCAATCCCTTACACACACACACACACACAGGCCCATACACATACACATGTGTGCACATATGCACACACACTCAGAACTCAATACTGAATGGATGGATTTAACTTCACAATGAGGGAGAATTCATAAATTGTAAGATAGGTCAGAAAAAGTTCATTTAACACTCACATATGAGCCTATAAAATGGCATACCCTCTTTGAAAACTGTTTGGCAATTTCTTATAAAATTAAACACGGATCTCCCTTGTGATTCTGCAATTCCACTCCTGAATATTTACCTAAAAGAAATGAAAGAATATGTCCACAAAAAGATGTGTAGAAGAATGATCATAGAGTTTATTTGCAATAACCTTAAACTAGAAATAATGAAAATGTCATCAAAAGTAGACCTGGCACAGTGTAATCCTAGCATTCTGGGAGGCTCAAGCAAAGGCATAGCTTGAGGTAAAGTTGGAGACCAACCTGAGCAAGAGCAAAACTTCCTCCCTACTAAAAGTAGAACAATCAGCCAGGTGTGCCCATAATCCTGGCTTCTCAGGAGGATTGCTTGAGCCAAGGAAGTCAGGGAGACAGAGCGAAACTCTGCATCAAAAAAAAAAAAAAAAAAAAAGGAAAGGCATAAATGGAAAATAATACAATGGAATCCCATACAGCAATGAAAAGGAATGAATCATTGATAAATGCAACAACATGTGGGTCTCAAAAACAATGCTTTACATCATACTAATCAACATAGCTTTCACCTCATTTACCCAATTATAGCATTAGGACATTTGTGTTCTACAAATTATTGGACATTTGTGATCTATGGAGCACACTGCAAGTACAAGTTGGATCTACCATGTAAGCACTCCAATTTGTACAAATAGTCAACACACTGAAAATGGCATAAACATATTTATGATCTATGTACCAAAGACTTAATAAAAAAAAAAAAAAGAAACAATGTTTTGAGTAAAAGAAGTCAGACACGAGTATATATTATATAATTTCATTTATAGGAAGTATAAGAAAAGGTAAACCTAACCAAAAAGGATAGAAATCAGAACCATGGTTGCTTTCTTCACTTAAATATGTACATTTTATCATATATAAATGATACCTTCATAAAAAAGAATTTTTAAAACAATATAAAAGATAGTGAAAAAAGAGTGACAATATAATATCTATTTGTTTAAACAGCCAGGAAGAGAGAAGAAATGGGAGAAAAGCGATATTTTTTAAAGTTCTATTTTAAATTATTATGGGTATATAATAGTCGTATATATTTATAGGGTACATGTGATGATGGAGCCATATAATGTATAGTATTAATCAAATCAGGGTGGTTGGGGTACCCATAACCTCAGGGATTTATCATTTCTTTCTGTTAAGAACATTCCAATTCCATTCTATTAGTTATTTTAAAATATACCCTAACTTATTGTTGATTATACTCACTTCACTGTGCTATTGCATATTGTTCATTCTAACTATATGTTTGCACTCATTATAACTATCTTCACTTTATCTCCCCCCTCTATACTACCCTTCCCACCTCTAGTAATTATTATCTTCTCTCTATCTCCATGAAATCAATTGTCTTTAACACTTAGCTCCCACATATGAGTGAGGGTATGTGAGATTTGTCTTTCTATGCTGGCCTTAATTCAGCTAATTGATTCAAGTAATTCAGTAATGTTTCTCCAGTTCCATCCGTGTTGCTGCAAATAGTAGGATTTCATTCCTTTTATGACTATATGATAATCCATTGTGTATATAGACCACAATATCTTTATCCATTTATCCATTGATGGGACACTTAGGTTGACTGCAAATCGTGGCTATTGTGAATAATGCTACAATGAACATGGCTACTGCAGATATGTTTTTGCTACACTGATTTCCCTTCCTTTGAATATTTACCTAGTGGGATTGCTGGGTCATATAGTAGTTCCGGTTTTAGTTTATGAGGAACCTCCACACTGTTCTTCATCGTGGTTTGCACTAATTTACAGTCCCAAAAACAGTGTAGGAGGGTTCCCTTTTCTCCACATCCTCACCAGCATCCGTTATTGCCTGTCTTTTTACTAAAAGCCATTTTAACTGAGGTGAGATGATATTTCATTACAGTTTTGATTTGCATTTCTCTGATGACTAATGACGTTGAGCATTTTTTCATATACCCATTGGGCATGCGTACGTCTTCTTTTGAGAAAGAAGTCTTGTCTATTCAGATCCTTTGGCCATGGTTAATGGAATTATTTGATTTTTTTTTTTCCATTGTGTTGTTGGAGCTCCTTATATACTTTAGCTATTAAGATCTCACCAAACAGGCAGTTTGCAAATGTTTTTTACCATTCTGCGGGTTGTCTCTTTACTTTGTTGATTGTTTTCTTTGCTGCGCAGAAGCTTTTAAGCTTGCGTGATCTCATTTGTCCAATTTTGCTCTGGTTGCCTTTGCTTTGGAGGTATGCTCAGGAAGTCTTTGCCCAGACCACTGTCCTAATGCATTTCCCCAATGTTTTCTTTTAGTTGTTTTATAGTTTCAAGTCTTAGATTGAAGTCTTTAATCTGCTTTTATTTTTATATATAGTGAGAGATAAGGGCCTAGTTTCATTCTTCCATGTATGAATATCCAGTTTTCCCAGCACCATTTACTGAAGAGACTGTCCTGTCACCACTGTAGGTTGGTTACTTTGTCAAAGATAAGCTCACTGTAAATGTCTGGATTTATTTCTTGGTTCTCTATTATATCCCATTGGTCTATGTGTCTGTTTTTATTCCAATACAATTCTGTTTTGGTTACTACAGCTCTGTAGTGTAATTTCAGTCAGGTAATGTGCTTCCTTCAGCTTTGTTCTTTTTTGTTTAGGATTGCTTTGGCTATTGTGGGTCTTTTCTGTTCTATACATAGTAGAACCTCTGTAAATTGACCACTCAAGAGACTATAACAAACTGGTCAACGTAAGGAGATGATCAGCATAAGGAGCTAAGCCTACTCTACTGATATGTACATGTGGTACATGTCTGGTCTATTAAAATTAGGTCAACTTAAGGAGGTGGTCAGTGTAGGGAGGTGGTCATATGCTCATATTTGGAAGTTCTACTGTTAATTTTAGGATTATTTTTTCTATATCTATAAAGAATGTCATTGGTATTTTGATGAGAATTACATTGAATCTATGGATTGCTTTGGGTTCTATGAACATTTTAGCTATATTGATTCCTCCAATCCATGAACATGGAATATTTTTCCATTTTATTGTGTTGTCTTCCAATTTCTTTCATGATGGTTTTATTGTTTTCATTACAGAGCTATTTCACTTCTTTAGTTAAGTTTATTCATAGGTATTTTATTTTATTTGTAGCTATGCTAAATGGGATTACTTTCTTGGTTTCTTTTTAACATTGCATGCTGCTGGCATATAGAAATGCTACTGATTTTGTGTATTGATTTTATATCCTGGAACTTTATTGAATTCATGTATGAGTTCTCATAGTGTGTGTGTATGGAGTTTTTAGGTTTCTCCAGATATAAACATCATATTGTCTCTAAAAAAGGATAATTTTACATTTTTATTTCCATCTTTCATGCCCTTTCTTTCTCTTGTCTCATTGCTCTAGCTAGAATTTCTAGTACTATGTCGAATAGCAGTGATGAATGTAAGCATCCTTGTCTAGTTCAAGATCTTAGATGAAAGATTTTCTGTTTTTTCTCATTCACTATGACTATCTGTGTGTCTTTCATACAACAGCTTTTATTGTGTTGAGGTAAGTCATTCTATACTGGTTTTTATGAGACTTTTTATCATAAAAGGATGGTGAATTTTAATGAATGCTTTTCAGCATCAATTGAAATGATCATATGCATTTTGTCCTTTGTTTTGTTGATATGACGTTCACATTGATTGGTTTGCATATGTTGAAACATTTTGCATCCCCCAGATGAATCCCACTTGATCATGATGAATAATTATCATACTGCATTGTTGAATTTGATTTGTTAGCATTTTGTTGAGAATTGTTGCATGGTCATTAGAGATTTTGACTGATAGTTTTCTTTTACTGTGGTGTCTTCGTCCAGTTTTGGTAGGGTAATACAGTCCTAATAAAATGTGTTTGGGATTATTCCATTCTCCTTACTTTTTTTAATTTTTTTTATTTTTTTTAGTCACAGGGCTTTTATTTGGGATTCTGAAATTTATGACACAGAAAATTATAATTCAGAATATATAACTTATTTGAAATTTTAAGAGGTGTATTGATTTCCCTGCACTATGAGAGAAATCAAAGATAAGGTCACTGTAAATGTCTAGATTTATTTATTTATTTATTTATTTATTATTAAGCATGTTCATAAAATACACTAGATCACAGAGCACTTGTTTGGTCTGTTTAAGATAACAAACTGACCAAGAATTCAGATAACTGACACATATTAATGTAATACATTCTTCTTTGAAATTCTGTCAGAGAAGGAATTCTGTTAACCC
>CAUYPK010077207.1:0-49613 GCA_963574355.1 Loris lydekkerianus | reverse complement strand
TATGGGAGCATAGCATTGGGGCAGACAGGAAATGAGCCCAGCTGTACTGGCTCTGAGTCAGAGCCCTAAAAAGATCTACTAACAGGAGAAGTTAAGCTTATAAAATCAGCATGGAAATGAAAACCGTAGCCCAGGTTTGGGTGGAGGGAGGGTAATGGGTCGGGCCACATCCATGGTGCATCTTAGAATGGGTACAGGTGATTGCACTAATGTACACAGCTATGATTTAACAATAAAAAAAAAAAAAGATGAGGAAACAGAGGCAAAAAGTCTTTATTTTTTTAACTCCTCAAATATGCACATAGCATGTGCAGCCTCACTGAAGTGCTGTATTCCCAAATAAACATCTTTCCTTTTAGAGAGTCTCTCTCTGTTATTTAGGTTAATACCCTCTACACATAAGCCTTCATTCTCTCACACACGTGAACTGGGAATTTATTAAAGTGAGAAATCATTATTGAAAAGGGTCATCAAGGGAACATCAAGGAGCAGTGATGAGTAACATTTCCACAACAGAGGTATGTTCAGAGGCCCAAGTTCAAGGATGACACAACTTTTAGGTTTCATGTCAAGCATGTGTCTTCTACCCTCTCTAGAAAGCTCCTGGAACAGACACTGATCCTAAATCATTTCCAGAGTTTCACTGGATGTTTGTTAAGCTGAACTAATCAGCCCTTTGGCAGGAAGGAAGCACATGCCTCAGGACTCTTCCTTTTTATACTTTCGGGTATGCCCTCACCTAGCTAGGAAGGCATTTCAGTATAGAAATGGCTTAAAACAGAGAATAGGCTTCCTTAACAAGGAATATTTACAGATACAAAGTCTCTTTCTGCAAAAAAATTGATCTTATGTTTCAAATCATTTCCAGTATCATTTCATAGACACAGATGCTAGGACACAATTTTGACAATCTTATCCAGGTTATTAACTGAGGGAACGTGCCCCACAAAACATATCTCAGTGGAGCAGATTCCTCATCTCCCTTCTCCTTTGCACTTTCTTCCCCAGTCGATCCCACCTCCCTGAACTGGTGTGCGCACACCCAGGCACCGGGCCGCCCTCCTCCCTCAGCACTTCTGGAGCGTGAGTGTGAAGCTGGTGATTGAACACATGGTCCTCCCTCCTGGGCAATGGAGCCAGCTTACCTGGGCCATCTGGGCCGCAGTGTTTCCCTTTGCTCCTAGGAGGACCATGGCCAAGGCAGAGGAGACACTCATGGGAGAATAAAACACGTTATGCGAAGGGTTGTCTTGACAGAGTGTCTTTAAAAGGCTAATGGCAAAGGTGCCATTTGCTTCAGTAAGAGTTTCCATGATGCAGGTCCTGGAACACAAAAGTAGAGAGAAATGTTGCTTCAACACATCCCTGCCTGTTATTGACCTCATACATGGCAATTTTGGAACATTTCTCTTTTTGTTTTCATATTAAAGCTCATGAATATTTTAAATTGGTGGAAAATCCATTTTCTGTCGGTCTCCATCCAAAAAATAAGTCAATTCTTTAAGGCAATTAACTAAATGAAGTGACAGTAGCAAATCAAACCAATTGCAGAGTTTCAAGAATAGCAATGGAACTGGCTTCACCTGCCAGACAAACGCACCCAGGAAACAGCGATAACAGAATGGGAATCAGTGAAGTCAGATCCTTTCCCGTAAAGATTTGCTCCTTCCATTTGAGGAGGAGGAATCCCAGAGTGAAAAACAGCTGGATTTTCTAGGCTGGTCTGGGGAACACTGTGTTGCCTGCATTTATGAAGAGTCCTTCTGAGATTTTTAATTGGACACCAGGCTGTGGCCTCCCTATTTCTTAGGGAGATGCTAAATCAGAGGCAGATAGCTGTGAGGCAAAGAACTGTCAGTGGCTACGCGGTGGGCCCCAGCCAGTTAGGGGACTGCCAGCTCTCCAACTGAGTCCCTTCACCTCCCAGACAGCCCTGCCCTAGGCTCATATCTGTTGATATCCCAGAACTCAAATCAGAGTTCTCAAACTTTGATATCCTCCAGACCATCTGATCTCCAAACACTGGAAGTCGGGCTGAAACAATTGTGTGTTGTTTTAGCTTTTTTTGGTTTGTTTGCAATGTTCTTGCTAACTCAGAAACGTATGTTTGAGAGCTTAGCTTTACTCTTTAGCCCCACCAAAAGCCCTGAGAGTACACTGGGCACGGGAGGAAGGGACTCATGCCTGTAGGATGCCGGAACAGAAGGGCAAGAAAGAAGAGTAGAAAGTGAGGCAGTAAAACCGGCAAGAACAAGGAGGCACTACCTGTGAGGTCAATGGAAAACGAAATGTGAAGTTAAGCAGACAGGTCACCAGCACACCTCTGCCACCACCTCCAGGCCACAGTTCCCAGTGTCCTTGGCAATCAGACCCTCACTGCCCGGCTGCTCTCCTGAGACCCTGAGAGACCTCCCTGACTCCTTCCTGTCTCTCCTTTGTCTCCCCACACCCATCACCAAGTCTCTCTCCAGCCTGTCCACTTCTCTGGTCCTGTGGCTGGTCTGGCCCACGCAGGCTCCCCCAGAGTCTCTGATCTCCCCGCAGCCACTTTCCACTGTGATCAGCTGACCCACACACACAGAGCATACTAAGAGGAGGGTGGTGTCTTAAACCTTTTACTTTTACTACTCCTCTTCAACCTCCCCTGGTCCTAAGGATGAGCTCAAAGCCCCCCTGTTGAAATGGCTTCTCCACCGCCCCTCACACGAGATCTCTCTCCCCCTCACAGTCTCTGCCTTCTGTTCTATTTCAAAGTCATTTCGGAGCCTTGGCAAACACTACTTATCCCACTTCCAAGGCCCACCCCCGTCCCAGGGTTAATCCCACTCCCCCTTCCTACTTCCACCGGCAACTGCAGACTCAGGAGGCTCCCTGTACCCCAAACAGCTCCCCAGAGGACCCATCACCCCCATGGCAATTCTTCGTCTTAGTGCCTGTGGTCCCCACCAGACTGGACATTCCGAAAGCGGGGACTGTGCTTGCCACGGCTGATGCTAAGGCAAAAGGCTCAGGAAAAGGCTCAGGTGCTCAGGCAAAAAGGCTCCATGGGCTTAGCTGCATTATTGAAAGAATGAGGACGGGTAAGAAGTGCCGGGATCTGCAACTGGAGACAGGGTGATCGTAAAAGGACTGAGAAGAGGTAAAACGGACGTCATTCTGTAGATCCCTGAGGACAGAAGAGCGGTGAGAAAATAGGCGGAGTGAGCCACGAGAGGGACAGCGTCTGCGGCCTTTCCCGCTCCTACCCCGGGCGCAGCCCCGCTGCGCCGCTGGCGGGCCCCCGGGGAAAGAGGCACTTCTGCAGCCGAGACGACGCCTCCTCCGGCTTTCCTAGTGCCCAGAGGAGCGCCTATCCTCAGTCCCTTGTCTCACCGGTAGCCGGAGGGATCTAAACCTCTCCACTCCCGTCCTCCTCCCCCACCTGCCTCCTTGATCCAGCACCGCCGCCGCCTCCGAGTCTGGATGCCGCCCCGGGGCGCAGGAGCCCACCACGCCCCTGCGCGCCGCGGAGTCCCGGCCTTTATAGCCCCTACACTTTCAGCCTTACACGCAGCGCGCACCCTGCGGAGTAGGCGTCCTCGGGGAAAGCAGGTCAGGGCCTCCGGGATCCCCCAGCCCGAGGCGGTACCCGCGGACGACGCCCCCGCCCAGGCCCGGCCTCCGAGACCCGCAAGCACCAGCGAGTCCGCAGTCGGCGGGGTTAGCAGAGGCGCGCGCTCCCCCCGGGCCGGGAGACTCCAAGATCCGACTGGGAAAGGAAAGGGTCCCGAAACTGACCTGTGGGAAACCAGGCTGCAAATCCGCGGCGCCAAGGAACGCGGAGGAGACGGACCCGGGAACCCCAGTACTTTTCCCTGCCGGGGAGCGAAGGTAAAGTGACGGGCTCTGACGCTAGGGTCTTCCCAGTTACTCTTTTACTTTCTTTTTCATCAGTGTGCGAACGCCGCAGGGACTGTCCGCAGTTCTGAGAAAGCGCTGTGTACCAGCCGTGTGTTCGCGGCAGTGACAAGAGACTAGAAACCTTGAACACCTGTGTCTTTGTTTAAACAAAGAGCCTAGGGATAGTAAACGGCACACAACTCTGACCAATTCCGCTTAATTCCTCAAAGAGCGACCTCCAAACAAATCTTTATGCTAGAAAATGATGGAGATTCCTGTGTGAGAAGGCGCTTGGTTGAATTGTCTAGCCCACGATTTCTAGACTGCGGCGGTGTTGACGCTGAGGCCAGATGACTCTTCGTCGTGGGGGGACTGTCCTGTGAGATGTAAGATGTATGGCAGTGTCCCTGGCCTCTCTACTCACTAGATACCAGCAGCTTTCCCCTCACTTACAACAACCAAAAACATCTTCAGACAATTGCCCAATGCCCTCTTGGCTAGGACACAGTCGCTCTACCCCCTCTCCCCAAGATGGGGACTACAGATCTAGGAAATTTAGTCATGCCAGGAAGGCATACTAACAGGAGACAAACGGAACAAAAGGAGTAAATAGTAAGTCCTCGGAATTAAATCTAGCATGGCCCCAAGAAACATAAAAAGAAGAGACATAAAAACAGCCATGTTTCTCCAGTAATTTTACTGAAGTTCCCCAGACCGGACTACGAGTTCACTGTCAAGCCACAGTAAGAATTAAGGCTGTCCCCATCTCTCCCTCCCCCTTCCCTCCTCCAGTGAGCTGGGCATCTCCACTAAAGGTCTGTGGATCCACGTGAGAGATCACCCTTACACCCCTAAGATTACTTGCTAAATGTGTAGGTGGTAACACTTTCTGGGACATTTTCACCAGATTACCAAAGAAACCTAAGACTCAGAGAGGTTAAGGACTACATCTCTAATGCATGATCCACTACCTCATTTGTACATAAAATCACACATAGCCCATTTTTGAGAAATCATATTATTTATTTCCTCTTAAAAAACTCCAAAAGATATAAGTTCTCATTTGTGCATAATCATACATAAAATAACCCACTTTACAAAATGTTTATTGACATATATCTGCATTTCCCTCTTCAATACAATTTTAGCAAAAATTTAAACTATAATAAAATTGAAATCTTTTGCCTTTCTGTGGAATAGAATTGTAGCTTTACTTGACTTATCCAAGAGCCAGCTTTGCGATGGTATATGGATGCTTTTGTCTAGAGCAGTGGTTCTCAACCTTCCTAATGCTGTGACCCTTTAATACAGTTCCTCATGTTGTGGTGACCCCCAACTATAAAATTATTTTTGTTGCTACTTCATAACTGTAATTTTGCTTCTGTTATGAATCGTAATGTAAATATCTGTATTTAGGTGACCTCTGTGAAAGGGTCGTTCAACCCCCAAAGGGGTTGGGACCCACAGGTTGAGAACCACTGGTCTAGAGAAAATAACTTCACATGATTTCTTTCATAAACACTACAGGAAATTTCCGTCCTCCACAGTTCCTGTAGACCATGATCATGGCAGAGGAGATGCCCCGGGGTAAAAAAAAAAAATGTATTTCATAAGTTTCTCTTGTTATGCATCATTCTTAATAAACCGATGGCAAAACCACCATGTGCGTCTCAGTTTATCCATCAAGGAAGGTTAGGATCAAAGTACAACCCAGGGGCACATCAACCAAGTCTTCCTGTGGTCACCTAGTCACTGGTTCTCTGGTCAGTGGACATGGGTTGTAGTCAACAGGATAATAACCCCGCCATGTAAATGTTCACATCCTAATCCCCAAAAACTCTGGCTATTACTTCCATGTTAACTCCACCTTTGAGTGAAGAATCTTGAGATGTGGAGATGATCCCGGTTATCTGGATGAATTCAGTGTAGTCACAAGGTCCTCATAAGAGAAAGACAGGAGGATCAGTCAGAGAAGAAGATGCGAGGACAGAAGCAGAGGTCACAGTGATGGCCGCCATGAGAGAAGCCACGAGACAGGAATGCAGACCACCTCTCGAAGCTGGAAAAGGCAAGCAAAGGGATTCTCTCAGGAAAAAGAATCAGCCCTGCGGACCCACAGTGGACTTCTGACTTACAAAATTGTAAGATATAAACTCAGGTTGTTTTCAGCCATGTCTGTGGTAATTTATTATAGCAGCAAGAGGAAACTACTATATTGGTTTATTTGCAAAGTAGCCAGTCCTGGTGGCCCTCAGCAACAGGATGGCTGCGGGGCTCACAGGCTCCCTCCGAGGCCTGCTTGCTGTACCTTCCCCTAGAGCAGTGGTTCTCAACCTTCCTAATGCCACAATGTATTTTCATTGTTAAAAAGGGGTCTCAACCCACAGGTTGAGAACCACTGCCCTAGTGTAACCACAGCCAACACTTTTCCATGGCAGGCTCTGTTCTAAGTAATTTACATGCATCACCTCACTTCACCCTCACAACATGCCAGGTCCTATGGTTATTACTCCACTGAGATGAGGAGACTGCATTTGCTCCGGGTCCCATAAGTAATTGCTATCGAAGCAGTCAGGATTGGGACCCGAGGTTTGACTCCAGAACCTGCATTCTTGATTGTTACATAAAATCTCCTGCTGCTGCCAGGATTTTCAGTTTGGTATCACTAATACAATTTATAAGCAATGCTCAGGTAAATTAAGAATGTAATAATGGGCTCAGCGCCCATACCACAGTGGTTATGGTGCCAGCCTCATACACCAAGGGTGGTGGGTTTGAACCCAGCCGGGGACAACTAAATAACTGCAACAAAAAAATAGCTGGGCGTTGTGGCAGGCGCCTTAGGAGGCTGAGGCAAGAGAATCGCTTAAGCCCAAGAGTTTAAGGTTGCTGTGAGCTGTCATACCACAGCACTCTACCGAGGGCCACATAGTGAGTCTCCGTCTCAAAAAAAGAAAAAAGAATTTAATTCTGTGTAAATAAAAACATTTTTGCTACAATAACTAAAATAAAATCTTAAGCTCCCCCAGCTGACTGACTAGACCGGTTCTTGGTCAAGGGGATTCCAGAAATATCTGAAAGCTGAGTCTGGCCATGAGAAGGGAAATCAGACAAACCTCACCATACCCCCCTGCCTTCTTGGAGACAGCCTTTGTAACTCATCAACAGGCCTAAGGCTATGCAAGACAAAGGTTAATCCACATTTTCAGAATCAAATGGGAGGTCTAGTTTGAGTTCCTTGAGGATACTTTATACTTCCTTGCAAAAAGGTTGTATTAGTTTGCAGTCCCACCAGCAGTGTAAAAGTGTTCCCTTCTCTCCACATCCACGCCAGCATCTGTGGCTTTGAGATTTTGTGATGTGGGCCATTCTACAGATGACCAAATTGTGGAAACAACCTAAGGGATTAACAAGCTGTGGTATATGTATGCCATGGAATACTATTCAGCCACTAAAAAGGCCACTAACTTTACATCTTTTGTATTAACCTGGATGGATTTGAAACACATTCTTCTTAGTAAAACATCACAAGAATGAATAAACAAGAATCCAATGTACTCAATTCTGATGTGAAGACAATTGATGACCTAGTACATGGCAGGGGTGGGGGGATGTGGGAGCAGAGAAAGGGAAGGAGGGAAGGAATGGGGGGGTTCACAGTGTGTGGGGGGGACACACCTCTTGGGGGTAGAACACAATTGCAAGAGGGACTTTACCTAACAAATACAAGCAGTGTAACCTGGTTCTTTGTACCCTCAGTGAATCCCCAACAATAATAATAAAAAAAAAAAAAAACCCACACACTCGCAGTTCCTCGATTTACTGAATAAATCATTGTGTCCCAGTATATATCTAGTGGCTTATCTATGAATTAGCAGACTTCCTCATCTTAACTGAAAACATTCCTAGTCTTTAGATAAAGGTTCATTTCTTTAAGTAATCAAAAATGGAAGAATCTTTAAAGCCAACTATAAACTAATCCCCCACTTCAAGAGGTCCATCATTTTCAGGCTAAAATGTACACCTTCCATGTATTGATTTATGATTTTACACGTAATTCCCGTCTCCCTAAAATGTATAAGACCTAACTATAACTCCCCCACCGTGAGACCACTTGCTCAGGGCTTGGCTTTCCAGGTCATGGCTCCCCGGGTCATAGTCACACACATTCAGCTCAGAATAAACCTCTTTAATTTTTTTTTTTTTTTTTTTTTTTTTTACTGAATGTGGGTTCTTTTTCATTGACAATGTCATGTGGAAACAGCTGAGCAGAGTCCATCAAACCTGAAGGATTTGTTTGAGACATAAAATAGGGGTTAAATTAGAGAGTCCACGGAGATGTGCTATTTCCTAATAGAGTTACCAGAACTGGACTAGGAAATTGCCCAGGGCACCCTTGGCATGGACTTCTGATATAACGACCGAATCTCAAGTGGGCTTTTTGAGTTAGAGGCATTGATTTGGGTGCAGCCGTCACATCTCTCGGTCTACAAACGAGGCATGCTCCCGGATAAGAGCAGCAGGACTCGCCCATATGTATCCTGGAAAGAACAAGGAAAAGATGTTCCTGAAAGAAGCCTCATTACTAAATCAAAAGTTATTACAGCTTACTAGTCATTATTATGATTTCAGCAAATTATCATAAGTCCAGCATTGTTTCTTTCTAGTAAGCCTTAGTCACAGCAGGGTTCTCTTTGGCTGGGTTACTAAATAAAATATTAAAATTCATCAATCCACCTCTATTTGTCTGAGTCTCTTTTCTGTTACGATTTTTCGAGGATGTTTTAGGAATCCATAATACAATAACACTATGTGAGATAAGATAAAACTGGGCTTTCTCACCCTTAGCCCAGCTGGAAGCATGGGATGAGACAGAAGGCACCTGGTATTCCTAGATAGGCGTCCCTGGACACAGTGTCATCGTTCTTAGGTACCTGCTGCTTGGCGTTGCCACTTCCATTCCCTTGCTTATAAAGATGTAGGGCACCTGTCGCTTGGTAGGACCTGCTGTGCTGGCCCTCCGTGCCTCTGTGAGCTGAATAAAAAGCATGTCATGCCTGCCCTCCAGCCCCAAGTTTTTCTCCCACTTATCTGAAGTGAACCAGTTGCACAACACTGTACAAGCTATTTTTCTCTATTTTATTGTCCTCTCTCTTTTTCTATTTTCATATAATGTAAATTTTTGCTCAAATGTTTTTATAGCCACATAGGAAAATTTGGAAAGTTAGAAAATAAGCAAAACAAAAATTATTGAAAACTCCATGCAGAGATAAAGATCACTGTGCATGTGCTGACTTTTATACGTGGGCAGGTCTATTTATAAACTTTAGCAGGAGTGCGCAGTGAAGGACAAAAGAACTGAGCAGGCAGGGCAGGGTGTAGAGAACAACTCTTTCAAACAGGGCATGGCCACTGTTAAATGTTTCGTGTTGTTTTGTTTCGTTTTGTTTTGTTGAGACAGAGTCTCACTCTGTTGCCCTGGATAGACAGCTCACACTAACCTCAAACTTTGGGCTTTAGTGATCTTCTTGCCTCAGCCTTCCCAGTAGCTAGGACTACAGGCACCCACCACAACTCCAGGCTAGTTTTCCTATTTTTAGTAGAGACAGGGTCTTGCTCTTGCTCAAACAGGTCTCCAACTCCCAAGCTCAGGCAATCCACCCTTTTTGGCCTTGCAGAGTGCTAGAATTACAAGCCAGGCGTGGGACACCACACCCAGCTAGATGTTTTGTTCTAAAACTTCTTCCAAGAACATCTTTTCAAGAGGGAATTTCATACTTTAAAAAACAAAAGTGTGAAGTACACTCTTTAAATATAGAGAAACAGCCCAACCAGCGCAAATTCTTTTAAGTTTCAAACACTATGTGCAAAGGCCAACCAAAGAAATGTAACAGTAGCATAATACACACAAGAGTGCCCTGCACCTAAAAAGTCAGGTGTTATAGGACAAAATGTTAAAGTTAATCAACTATCTTCAAATCATAAAGCCTTTCAGAGCTCCAGGCAGATAACCTGATGACTCTTTTCTAGTTTCTTCTTGGTGCTCCAGTTCCATTTGTTCATTCAAGCCTTTGAGAGGGTTGGAACTTTAAACACAAACCTCTCCCAAACAAAAAAGGGGCAGGATAACTGCTCTCAATTCCCAAAGCACCCCGGTATGCTGTGAGAGAGTCTTAGGTGTACCATGAAAATTTTTAAATATCATTAATTGAATTATTTTTGAAAGAAATTTTAAGCACAGTAAGCATGTGTATATTCTTTTTTTGTTTTACTCTTTTTTTGTCAACATAATTTAAGTATAATGCAGAAGTTTGACTATAGGTTCAAGTATACTGTGAAATAAAAAAAGGTTGAAAAACACTGCTTCAAGGCTGGCAGCTGCTCCAACATGGGTATGTTTGCTGTGGGAAAGTCTTCAGCAGAGCAGGGTCCAGCCTGCCTCCTGATTACTTCTGGCCACACTTTTCTGTTTCTAGTTAGTCTGGCCAAAGGTTTATCTTTTCTTTTATTTATCTTTTCTTTCTTTCTTTCTTTTTTTTTTTTTGAGACAGAGCCTCAAGCTGTTGCCTTGGGTAGAGTGCTGTGGCATCACAGCTCACAGCAACCTCCAACTCCTGGACTTAAGCGATTCTCTTGCCTCATTCTCCCAAGTGGCTGGGACTACAGGTGCCTGCCACAATGCCTGGCTATTTTTTGGTTGTAGGTGTCATTGTTTGGCGGCCCAGGCTGGATCCCAACCTGCCAGCTCTGGTGTATGTGGCTGGCACCTTAGCTGCTTGAGCTACAGGTGCTGAGCTGATTTTATTTATCTTTTCAAAGAACCAACTTTATGTTTTGTTAATCTTCTGAATGGTTCTATTCTCAATTTCATTTAATTCTGGTATGATTTTGGTTATTTTCTTCTGCCAGGTTTGGCATTGTATTACCCTTTTTCCAATTCCTTGAGATGATTTATTAGGTTGTTGAGCTCTTCTTTTTTTTTTTTTTTGAGACAGAGCCTCAAGCTGTCGCCCTGAATAGAGTGCATTGGCATCACAGCTCACAGCAACCTCTAACTGCTGGGCTCAAGCGATTCTCCTGTCTCTGCCTCCCAAATAGCTGGGACTACAGGCACCTGCCACAACACCTGGCTACTTGTTTTTGTTTGTTTGTTGTTTTTTTTTTTTTTGGTTGCAGCCGTTGTTGCTCGGTGGGGCCCAAGCAACAATGGGATTTAAACCTGCCAGCTCAGGTTTAGTGGCTGGCGTCTTAGCCACTTGAGCCTCAGGCGCCTAGCCAAGCTCTTTTTGTTTTTTTAGATGTGATGTGGGTATCTCATGTGATAAATTTCCCTCTTAGGACTGCTTTTGCAGTATCCCACAGGTTTTGTTTTTTGTTTTTTTGAGACTAAGTCTCACTTTGTCTCCCTTGGTAAAGTGCCATTGTGTCATAGCTCACAGCAACCTCAAACTCTTGGGCTCAAGTGATCCTCTTGCCTCAGCCTCTTGAGTAGCTGGGACTACAGGTACCTGCCACAACGTCCAGCTGTTTTTACAGACAGTGTCTTGCTCTTGCTCAGGCTGGTCTTGAACTCCTGAGCTCAGGCAATCTACCTGCCTCAGCCTCCGAGAGTGCTAGGATTACAGGAATGAACCATGGGGCCCAGCTATCCCACAAGTTTGATTAACTTGTGGGTTTGTTGTCATTTTGTTTGAGGAATCTAGTGATTTCCTTTGTTATCTCCTTCTTGATCCAGCTGCTATTCAGCATAAGGCTTTTAGTTTCCATGACTTTGTGTAGGGATAAAGGTTTTTTGTTGGAGTTGAGGTCTACCTTTATTGAAT
Organism: Loris lydekkerianus; assembly: GCA_963574355.1. Taxonomy (NCBI): domain Eukaryota; kingdom Metazoa; phylum Chordata; class Mammalia; order Primates; family Lorisidae; genus Loris; species Loris lydekkerianus. The sequence goes on along the minus strand of CAUYPK010077207.1, from coordinate 37,911 downwards.
CATAGTCTGAAAAGAGACAAGGTATAATCTTATTCTTTTAAATTTGCTAAGGTTTAATTTATGTCCTAGGAGATGACCAATTCCAAAGAAAGATTCATGAGTTGACAAGAGTATATACTCAGTAATATCGGGGTGGTATGGTTCAGGTATGTCTGTTCAGTCTATTGTTCTAGGGTCATGTTTAACTCCATTGTTCCTTTGTTTAGTTTCTAGACCAGTTCTGTCCATGGGTGTTAATGACCCTAGCTATTATGATGTTATAGGTGTTGTAGGTCTTGTCCTATGCCTCATTTTTTACAACCCCAGCTCCTATGGTATTGTAGGATATCATATTGTTCAGACCCTTTAGGGTTTGTTTTATAAATCTGGGATCATTTAAGTTGGGTGCATATATTTTCTTGCGGTATTGTTCCTTTGACCAGTATATAGTGTCCATTAAAAGTCTTCCAGCAGATGTCTGGTGGGCTGAGATCCCTCACCAAAACTTCACTGCTCTCTGAGGGTGTGGTTTATAGGTACTAGTGTCCCACATAGGAAGGCATGTGCATAGGAGAGTATGGAGGCTGGAGCCCACACCATGGGACAGAGAATCTCAAACAATTCAGACAGAGTAGAGAGCTGTAAAGTTGGCACCACAGGGTATATCTGAGAGGTCCCAAGGCCATGCCACAAAAGTCTCACAGGCTCTGATACTGGGTGCAATGGTCAGGGGTCTCCAAAAACAGACCCAATAGGATGTGTATACATACATAGAGAGTCCTTTTAATGAATTGGTTCATGTGATTGTAGCATGTTCAAATTCTGTAGGCTGGAGATCCAGGGAAGAGTTAATGTTGTAGCTCAAGTTCAAAGGCCATCTGGAGCAAAAGTCCCTCTTCTTTAGGGACCTGAGTTGTATTTTTGTTTTTAGGGGGTGGGGGTGGGTTTGAGACAGTCTCACTAGGCTGCCCTCTATAGAATGCTGTGGCGTCACAGCTCACAGCAACCTGAAAACTCTTGGGTTTAAGTGATTCTCTTGCCTCAGCCTCCCAAGTAGCTGGGACTACAGGCACCTGCCACAATGCTCGGCTATTTTTTTGTTATTGTTGCATTTGTCATTGTTATTTTAGCTGGCCCAGGCTGGGCTCGAACCCACCAGCGTAAGTTTATGTGGCTGGCACCCTACTCACTGAACTATGGGCACAGAGCTTGAGTTGTTTTTTTAAAAAAGACTTTATAGAGCTATTTTAGGCTCACAGCAATCTGAAGTAGAATGTACAGAGAGTTCCCATGTAATTCCTGCACCCACAAATGCACAGCTTTCCTGATATCAGTATCCCCCACCAGAGTGGAACATTTGTTACAATGGATGAACCTATACCGATGCATCATTTTCACCTGATGTCCATAGTTTATGTTAGGGTTCACTCTTGGTGTTGTACATTCTGTGGTTTGGATAAACTTTAAATGACAGGTCTCCACCATTGTAGTATCATACAGGATAGATTCACTGCCCCGACCTTTCTTTGCATAATTGAGTATATCAATATATACTTAGAATAATGTCTGAGTCAGCTTGGGCTATAATACAAAATACCATAGACTATTTGGCTTAAATACTAGGAATTATTAACTAACTATTTAATTAACCTCGTGGTTCTGGAGGTTAGGGAGTTTAAGATCAGGGTGCCAGCATGGTGGGTTTCTGATGAGGGCTCTTTTTCTGGCTTGTAGACAGCCACCTTCTTGCTGTGTCCTCACATGGTGGAGAGAGATCTCATTCTCACCCTGTTCTTATAAGGCCATCACTTCTATTGAATTGCCTACTCAGCATGTCCTCATTTCACCTTACTGAAATGTTATCAAATACTGAGTGACAGATAACTCTTCAAAAGCAATTTGACAGTGAATTTCACAGCAATTTGAGGGCATTACCTAGGTGAGGACCAGAGAGTCTCTCAGGGCAGAGCATGTGTTGTGTGTCACAGGTTTGTAACAGACAGGGCTGCCAGCATTCATCTCCCTAACTCACGACTGATATGGTCCCAGGAAAAGGGAGGACAAACACCAGGACCTGGATGGTGAGAACTATTCCACTTACCACCAACCCCCACCTCACCGGAGTGGATCCTCTGCAAGGCCAGTCCCAAGAATAGGATGGTAGGCTGTGGCTGCCATCCACAATCAGAGGCTTCTGCAGAACTGAAAGCATCACATTGTAGGGCCAGACAAAAGATGTTTGGACTTTTTTGCCCATGGCCTTGGGTATGGGATAAGATAAAGCTGTCTGGCCTTTTTTCCTCATGCCCTTGCAGAACGGTCTGTGTTCCTAGTTAGCCATGACTGTGGGTGAAGTCATGCTTATGTAACTGCTGCTTGGCATGCTGCCACTTTTGTTCTCCTGGGTATAAAGGTGGACATGACCTTCTCCTTGTTTACTGCTGATCACAGAATATGGACTTTCCATGTAACTCAGCCCTATGGTAGCCAAGAGCTGGATAAAAGTGGATCTCCCCTGCTTGCTCACCAGTTCCTGTGAGCTGCATAAAGGATGGTGCACCTGCCCTCCATGCCCGAATTTCTGTCCTGTCTGTCCAAATAAGAGCATTGGCTTTACTATATAAATGTATTGTGTCCCTCTCAAGTCCTCGTCTAAGTCCCCTTGTCCTAATTCTTTAAAGAAGTACCAGGAGTAGGCTTGGTGCCTGTAGCTCAGCAGCTAGGGCGCCAGCCACATACACCAGGGCTGGTGGGTTCGGACCTGGCCCCTGCTTGCCAAACAACGAGAACTACAACAACAAAAAAATGGCCAGGCGTTGTGGGCACCGGCTACTTGGGAGGCTGAGGCAAAAGAATCACGTAAGCCCAAGAGTTTGAGGTTGATGTGAGCTGTGAAGCCACAGCACTCTACCCAGTGCGACAGCTTGACACTCTGTCTAAAAAAAAAAAAAAAAAAGTACCAGGAGTACTACGTAGAGGAGGGAGGATACAAGAGACAAAACCACAAGCCCCAGGACTCCCTTTCCCCTCCTGCTTGTCGTGGCCACATGTCCAGATGCTCCTGAGTCCTATTCTGTCACCATGGCCTAGATTGAAGGAGAGAGTGGACCAGGTGGAGCAAGGTTACAAGTTGCACCAGTAGTCAGAGGGGCTGGACTCCCACTGTCTTCAGACCAGGCTGAAGAAGCCATTCCTGCCAGCCCTGGGAAAAGCACAGCTCCTGCACTTGAATCTGGCCCACATTTTCCTCCCATGTTGCTAAGCAGGGTGGTATTTCCAGCAAGTAATACAAGTGGCCTCAGAAACCTTAGCTGTCTTAGTTTCTGTTTATGATATTGGCAATGAAACAAAGTCATGTGGTGCTGACTCATGAAGTTCAAGTAAACTGTGTTACTGTGAATAAACATGTCTAATTATCTCTCCCCCTTGGTAGTAATTTGAGATATTCAGGGGAAATGTGTAGTGTGCATGTGAATAGGCATGTGACTGACCCACCAGTCCCTGGGGATGCAGAAACTCCCATAGGGACTGACGAGAACTGATTTCTCATCAGCTGTCCCACCTCCTTGCTCACCTCTGGAGAGCTCCCCGTGGAAGACCTGCTTCCCATACCTCCCCACAGCTCCCACTTCACTCTAACCTCTCCCTAGAAGTCAGTGAGATTTTAATGCCACAGGTAGAGAAACACCCTTTGTCTGTTTGTCCCTGGGGAAGAGTTGCACAGCTGACAGGGGGGCGGAGGGAGGCAGCTGTCTGCCCACAGTGAAGCGGTAAGGTCCATACACGCTGTAGGGGTAGAAGACACTGTGTCCCCAGCAGCAGTGAGCTCAGCCACCAGTGACCCAGACCCGCAGAGAATGGCAGTTTCAGATCCTAGAAAATCATCTCACAGAGCTTCCACAATTAGGCCCTTTATTTCTGAAATATCATTGCTGCACAAGTCAGGTCACTTGGGGTGCAGGCATAGTGTATGTGTCAGAGGGAAGTGGGTCAGCAGGAGAGAGGAGAGGGCTGCATGAGTGCAGACCACATCCTCACGGGCAGGAGAGCCGGCCACAGAACAGCACCTGACTGGTCCTAACATTCTGGATGAAGAAGATGAAGGGGCGGTCAGCACGGAACTGGCGGGTAATCCTAGCACACCGCAGCATCATGACGGCAGCCGTGGCAGCTGCAGCCTCTGTGCCCTCCTCATTCACCTCCACAAAGGACTTGTGCACGACCTTGGACAGAAACAGATCTCTCTTGGAAGACATTCCAGAAAAGTCTGCCCTGTTCTGCTCAAAGGCATCGCTCATGCCCAGACTGCGAAGGACAGTCTCCATGTCATAATTCTCCTCCAGTTTAAACCTTGGGAGGAATACTTCCACCTCCTCTTCATCCATCATGTCTGGTCTCGTCCATTCCATGAACTTCTCATAAGTGATTTCCTTTTCCACCTGGAAGGAGAGAGTGGAAGACTTTAAGGCCAGGAGCCGTGATGTGAATGCTCTACACTGTGTGCAGCTACCAGTAAAGCAGTTGAAACAGCTGACTGGCAGAGCAGCCACAGCGGGAGCCGGGCACGAACCCTCACCAGATACCACAATTCTAGCTCAGCTTCATTACCGTTTTTAAGTCGGTGTTCTCATCTGGAAGCATGATGACCATATTCAGCTCCTTGCCAACATAGGGAAGTGCCAGAATTTGGGTGAATATTTCTCCTATATAGGTGATCTTAAAAGTAGATTTCTTAAACATCATTTGCACAGGTTTCTTCTCATTCTACAAAAGAAACAGATAAACATTAAGCCAAAACAAGACCCAGCTAAGATACTGGACAAATCCGACAGTGTCTCGTGGGATCGCTTGCTCCCCAGTTTCCAGGACACGCTTGTCACCACTCTTCACTGGTGCCTGTTCATCTCTGCAACTTCTAGATACTGTGATGCTGGGGGTAAAGCCAACACTTCTCTTCTCTTGGTGATCTCATTCAGTCTCCTGACTTTAAACATAATTCTTAAATGTACATCCCCAGGATGGCCCTCTCCTCTGTAGGCAGGACTCTGCTATTTTACTCCCCACTTGATGCATTTGGACAGAAAAGAAACTCCCAATGTTGCCCACAACACTGGGCCCTGAAGACTTCCTCCAAGTCTACTCCATCCACAACGCTACCCAGCCCAGCTGAGGACACACCATCATCAGCGGTCAACGGCCTGGAAGTGGCCCGAATTCCTGTCTGTCTCGAGCACCCCCATCTTTAGCAAATTATATTGGCTGTATCTCTAAATTATAACCCAAATCTGACCTGCTTATTCTAGCTCCACTGCTACCAGCCCTGGAGATCACAATAACCTCCTGTGATTATTCTCTGCTCTGTAGCCAGACAGACTGGGTACAATCTATGTCAGATCACATCACTCTTTGCTGGACACCCTCCCTGGCTCTTCCCTACTTGGAGCAAGGGCCAAAGTCCTTAAAACAACCGGTGATTACAACAAGACTCATTCTCCTTCCCGCTCCCTTTGCTCAGCTGCTGTAATCACAGGGCCTTTTCATGGTTCTGGGGGCAAACCCAGTTCTCACTTAAGTTCCAACCAGTGCTTCCTCCTCTTCCCCTGCCTCTTTCTGGTCTTTGCTCACCTGAGACTACGCCCCCAAGCTCCCCTTGGTGTGTCTCCCTGGCATTTACCACTATCTTAGCTAGGCCTACTGTCTCTCCCCCAGGGAGACGTGAGCTCTGTGAGAGCAGGAGTGCTCAGCTGCTTTTCTACAAGGCTGTTACCATACCTAGCACAATGCCTGGCAGCAAGCAGGCCCTCCATTGACTTCTGCAAGGCCAGGCCAAATTTACACATCTTACTAGAAAAAGCTGCACTGGTCTCCAACGCATCTCCAGCTAGACAGGGAGAAAGACCGGAGTACAGTGATGCAACCCACCCAACAATCCTCCTCAGCCCCTCACTCCAAGCTGCTCCTCTGAATTTACTCAATAACCTGCGACAGGCACACTAACAGCACCATACAGTCTCCAGTTCTCTGGTATAGCATGCTATTATCATATGGAACAAAGTTCACTGCTGCTATAGATTTCTATGTTCACCTCATGGCACCCTAATTCCCCTCCTCAGCCAGTGACCAGCACACTTTTTCCATAACTGGCCAGAGGGTAAATAGTATTGGTTTTGTGCCTACACACACAGTTTCTGCCACAACTACTTGACCACCATTATAGGATAAAATATGTAAGCAAATAAGCATGGCTGTGTTCCAATAAAACCTGCTCTAAAAAAATAGGCGACGGGCTGGCTTTGGCCCTACGATAGGGAATTTCTCCCTGAACTCCTCCAGGACACAAAGCCTCCAATTTTATAATATAAAGCTTTCAATTTTAGTAACTGGATGATTCACTCAATATGCAATTGTGTAGATACTTTCTATTTTATTAGCAATAAGGCATTAAAATGAAAATGCTTTATCAATTCAAAATATGTGCCCTTAGAGGAAACCTCCCCTTCCCCTCCCCGCTCCACAGCAGCCCTTTCTGCTTCCTTTTCCACTGCAGAGATGGGAAAACAAGAGAGGATTTCTCACCTCCCCAAAGAACATGGAATAGTTCTGGCCTTTGCCACACAGAAGGAAGGTTTCCCTTTCTGAATACAATGGCAGATCCTCCCAGGGAAGCAGGCTTAAGCCCCCTTGCTCTGTCCCTCTTGCTCCCTGCTGCCTGGACTGCAGTGGTGATGTCTGGGGCATCTGGTGACCATGAGGAGGTTGGTGGAGAGAAGTGAGCTAGCTCCTTGGATTGGTGCCCCACTGCCGCCTCAGCACACATCTCCACTATCTCCAGACTTTCTGTAGCAGAGATAAACTTCCGTGAGCTAAACTGTGGTGAACCGGGGTTTCTGTTACTCGCAGTTGAATGAAATCCGATCGCACATCTTATTAAAGATTAATTTCTAGGACAGAAAAAAATTTTCCAGGGAAAACTGGACAATTTATCTCAGAATAAAGCTTCAGAGAAAATACATTTCTAGAGGAACTAAGGTTCAGGCTCTAGTTGGCCTGGATGATCTATTTAGTGATCAAGAATATGCTGTATTGGGCAGCACCTTGGCTCAAGTGAATAGGGTGCTGGCCCCATATACCGAGGGTGGCAGGTTCGAACCCGGCCCCAGCCAAACTGCAACAAAAAATAGGTGGGTGTTGTGGTGGTTGCCTGTAGTTCCAGCTACTCGGGAGGCTGAGGCAAGAGAATCACCTAAGCCCAAGAGCTGGAGGTTGCTGTGAGCTGTGATGCCACAGCACTCTACCAAGGGCAACAAAGTGAGACTCTGTCTTTAAAAAAATAAAAATAAAAAGAATACGCTGTATTTGTGCCGATGCAAAAATCTCTATAACCAGAGATGAACAAAACAGGCAAGAACCAACTGGATTCAGTGAGAGAAGGATGAAGGGCTATTAGCAAATGACATATTCCAAGCTGAAGGTGGCTACACTCAGTATTTACCTACATGTCTTTTTGTTTGCTTGTTTAAAAACAAAAGGCTATCCTCATGTAGCCCGTACTACCAAGCGAAGACTGAACATCACTCATGGGTTCGGCACTCCAGGAGCGCCACCTGCACCTCAGCGCCGGGACGCCAGAACGCGGCAGGGTGGGGCGTCGGTCAGCCCCGGCGGAGTCTCGTGGCGACCAGCAGAGGGCACGGCAGCAGCTCAGAGGAGGGAAACCTGCGGCAGGACTTTTTTTGCAAGGGCTTCTTTTCTGTAAATGCCACCAGCAAATTATAATTTTGTCAACGATGCTATTATCTCCAGTTAGTGTCACCAGACTTAGACCCTGTATCATTCATGGTATAAATTTTACTCTTACAACAAATTTTACTCTTAACCTCCCATCTTCCCCTTAAAATGAGATCAGGTTAGCAAATCATATAAAAAAAGCTTTTTTGTTGTTGTTTTTCTTTTTTCAAGACAAAGACAAGCTTCTCTAAAGAAGCTTCTGAAAAGAAAAGCTTCTTCTGAAAAGAAAACAAAAACAAACAAAAAAAGCAAAACATAAGAAAAAAATCCTGGGCAATAAAAAAATTACTTTAAACAAAAAAAAAAAAAAAAAAAAAAAAAATCTCTAGAGAGATGGGGGTAATGGGCAGGATTTGGGTCCACCCAATCCCTCAGCAATCGTAATTTGGAGTTTGAACTTTCAGGCCTCAATTAAGCCTGAGAGACACACTATCAGGTTTGCCACATAAGCAACAGTCTGGCCAGTGTCGGACTGGGGAGTCAGACCAGAAGCCAGGACCAAGCTCCCCCACCTTTGCTGACACCTAGAGGAGATGCAGGACCTGGCTCGTGGGGAGCCTGGCCATCAGCTTCCCAAGGCCACTCAAGGCTCAGTTGCTTGAGCTGGACTTGTCCTGTGTTTTAGAAACTCCTGTAAACAAAAGTACCCTAGTAAGAATCTCATTTAATAGGGCACAGTATTCACCTTGCTGACTTTAAAGGGTCTCTCCTTGGTATGCTCTTTGTTAAACTGTTTATCCCAGTTTCCTTTGAAATAGATGGCATTCACGAGAATCAGATTAGTCAATGAATTCACTGAATCCGGAGAGAGCAACTCTGTAATTTTACCTATAAGGAAGAATTAGAGAACTTCTTAGTTATACATCAAGATTGATTGGGAACATTTCCTTAATTTCCCAGATACATGAATAAAGAGCTTTCACTGTCCCTCAGATGTAAACGAATACTTGTCCTTAAAACAAAGCTACAAAACTTTACAAGTTCTGGTAAAAATAATAATAATAATAATAAAATAAAATAAAAATAAAATAAAAAACCATTATTTGAATAAAATGCACAAAAAGGAACACGTAGATATTAATTATATGCAGGACTAACTCATACATATGAGACAGAAAGGAACGACTGGTGCCTGACTTAAAAACAGCAACTTAAAGGACTGTCAAAAACATGGACAATTTGATGTTACTGCAGGTACAAGCCAAGTGTCCCACGGCAATACCCAAAACTGTTGAGCATCAGCTATACCACAGAGGGAGACAGCTCAAGACCCATAATAACCATTTTTTCATGCTATTTGTTAAAGGAAAGACTGTAATTTAAAATGCAGATTGTTCCAAAAGAGACATCATAGGTACATTGAAGAGAGCAGGAAAAAGCTACAGAAAATGTCACACATTCCAAAGTTTCAAAATGTCAAATACTGATAATATTTTAGATTTTTAAAGTTTACAGTTATTTAGGAAAAAAAAAAAAATCATTCCTGTTTACATTGACCGTCTTGCAAAAGAAATAACAATAAGACTGACTGAGACACTGTTACAAACAGAATAATAATATATTTTCACCTTCTGTCTTTTCCTCGACCCAGGTGTTTACGTATTTTCTGGACTCCTCCGTAGCATTCCTAAAGTCGAGCTCTTCTAACTCTGCTTGGTAGAATTTATGGCAAGAATCTTTAAAACACTAGGAGAGACAGAGTAACAACATGGTTACAAAAATAACCAACACCCAAAAAAAAAAAAAAAATCAACACCAACAGCTTACTTCTTCATTGTGCCAAATCAAGAGACTTAGTAACTTTATGATTTACATGTGTAATTTACAAATAAATATAAGGAATTAACCTGAAATCTCCTTTTTAATTTTTAGCTTTTTTTTTCCTTGAGATAGGGCTCTGTCACCCAGGCTAGAGTTTAGTAGCATCACCATAGCTCACAGAAACTTCAGACTCCTGGGTTCAAGTAATTCTCCTGCCTTAGTCTCCTGAGTTGCTGAGACTACAGGCATGTGCCATGCCCAGCTTATTTTTCTTTTCTTTTTTTTTTTTTTTTTTTTTTGGTAGAGATGGATTCCCAGTCTTGTTCAGGGTAGTCTCAAACTCCTGGCCTCAAGCAATCTTCCTGCCTCAGTCTCCCAAAGTGCTAGGATTACAGGAGTGAGCTGCCATGCTTGGGTTTTAGCTATATTTAACCCTTGCTCATAAACTAAGTCAAATCATGATCTGAATATAAAAAAACTTCATAAACTGCCAGATCCTTTACGGGAGTAGCTATGCACAGAGGAGGTGATTTATGAGACACGGGGACCAGTAACTATATTGCATCCCTCCTTGATAAACCCTTTCCTGCTGAGTGGGGTTAGACAGTAAGAACCACAACTCCCTCTGTGCTGCATAGTAGCCAAGCTGTACTGTGCCACAGAATACAGGAAATGAGTTAATTTTATTTATTTATTTATTTATTTTGAGACAGAGCCTCAAGCTGTCACCCTGGGTAGAGTGCCGTAGCATCATAGCTCACAGCAACCTCCAACTCTTGGGCTCAAGTGATTCTCCTGCCTCTGCCTCCCAAGTAGCTGGGATTATAGGTGCCTGTCACAACACCAGCTATTTTTTTTGGTTGCAGCCATCATTGTTGTTTGGCTGGCCTGGGCTGGATTCAAACCCGCCAGCTCAGGTGTATGTAGCTGGCACCTTAGCTGCTTGAGCCACCGGCAACGAGCCGAGTTAATTTTAAACAGCGCTTTCTCGAAAGCCTTCTGTGATGATATCTGTAAGAAGGCCATCACATGGCTATCCAGCACCAAAGACTCCACGAGTGCACCTGAGGAAAGAGTGCAGCTGAGAAATGGAATGTCATTTCATTCCATGTTAATTCGTTATATTGGAATTCAAATAGCTCATGAGCCCAGTGGCTACCATGCCGGATGGCTCAGTTTTAGACTCTTAACCCAATGCTGATGGGTCACAAGTTACCCAGTAACATGGGTAGTTTCTGCATAAAACTGCCGGTCAACAATGCCGGTTAACAGGAGCTACTCCCTGCTTCATTTCTCCCAGTCTCAATTCCCAGTTGTCCCAAATTCAGTCTATTTTATTCCTTCTCCCCTCATGTCTCAGCTGCTTATAATGTACAATCACTCAGTGCCTCTAACAACAACTCTCAAAAAAAAATTTCAAACTGTAATTTGCTAATATAGTCTATGAAATGATAATGATGTTAATGAATGCCTACATTGTATCATAGAAAAGCAGAAAATGTGATGGAAAACAAGTGCACTGGAATAACTATGTGGACAGTGCACTATGGATGCTTTCCCAAACTTTTCTTTTGACTAGCTTATGGCTAAAAATTTAGTTCATCTTTTGTTTTTATATTACAGGATTTCACATTTCTCCTTCGGTAGGACATCGGAGAGGCAGTGCCACACAGGAGCGAAGGAACACAAGTTCTACAACACATTAGCAGTATGGTCTTAGAAAAATTGATTGGTCTCCCTGTGCCTTCTTGTTCTCCCCTGCTCTCCCCTCTAGCTGCACCTCAAGGGCTTACTTCAAGGACCAGATGAATTGTTTTCACATTGCTATGTACTGTTACTGTAGTCTCAGTATGGTGCAGACAGTGTACAAAGTGAACTGCACAGAGCATTTAAGCCTCACATAATGCAAGCTTTGCCAGCTTCACTGCTTCCGAAAAAATTTTGTTAACTCTCTCAATCTAACAAAATAGCCTGGAGAAAAACCGGTCACTCGTATATTGATAACTTGCCATACCCTAGGATGATTTTCACAATTATTAAACACATTTGAAAATAAATGTTTGCTATTTATAAATTTTTTATAAGCAATGAATAATCAAACTAACAGTGAATAATCAAAGAAATATCCAATTACATATTGTGATTGGTACTGGATTCTTGTAACACTACATTAATGAGAAATAATTGAAAAATATTTCTGATTTCTTCATTTTATAATAGCAAAATAACATTTTTTTTTTTGAGACACAGTCTCACTATGTCACCCTGGATAGAGTGATGTGCTGTCACAGCTCACAGCAACTTCAAACTCTCAGGCTTAAGCAATTTTCTTGCCTTAGCCTCCCAAACAGATGGGACTACAGGCACCCGCCACAATGCCCAGCTATTTTTTGGTTGTAGTTGTCACTGTTGTTTGGCAGGGCCAGGCTGGATTTGAACCCACCAGCTCCAGTGTATGTGGCTGGAGCCCTAGTCGCTGAACTACAGGCACCAAGCCGCAAAATAACATTTTAAATATCAATCCTTTTCTTTAAAATATCCACCAAAAGAGAAGGAAAAAAAGAAAATTAAAGTAAATCAGCAATCCTTTGCGTTGGCTGGAAATTGTTTGTCTTTATATAGATGGCTTTAAAAAAAAAAGACAATAACCTAGAAAGTAGCTAAGATTGATAAAAATAAAACAAGTTGTAAAAGATCACAGTGTGGTAGAAAACTGACCAATATTGGACCTCATACTTGTCTACATTCAGTTCATACCATTTATTTGAAACAATTAATGTAGATTCTGAAGCCAGTTTGAAAAATGATGGAAAAAAAACACAGTAGAATAAGACCAATATCCCAAACATATAAACAACTCACAAATGAATAAGAAAAAAGGCATACATACAGTCCAACAGAAACATGAGCAAAGGCACATAAAAATATATATAAATAGGCAATTTAGGCTCGGTGCCTATAGCTCAAGCAGCTAAGGCGACAGCCACATGCACCAGAGCTTGCAGGTTCAAATCCAGCCCGGGCCTGCCAAACAACAATGACAGCTACAACCAAAAAATGACTACTTGGGAGGCTGAGGCAATAGAATTGCTTGAGCCCAGGAGTTCGAGGCTGCTGGGAACTGTGATGCCACAGCACTGTACCCAGGGTGACAGCTTGAGGCTCCATCTCAAAAAAAAAAAAAAAAGAAAGGCAATTTGCAGAAAACCTACAGATGCTCAAAAAACACAAGAAAAATTGTTAAATCTCATTTAAAAATCACTTTAAAAGGTTCACAACACACATTTTGATGATGGGTGCAAAGGAGCATGCTGCTAATATTCCTAGAGGGAATATAAACAGCATTTTGAAGAGCAATGTAGTAACATTTGTTAAAATTTCAAAGCTTACTTTCCTTCCACCCCTCTACAAATCCATGTTAGAGCATAATGGAGATCCACATATACCGTGATGCAAAGAACTTAAGACATTTTGTTTGTTAGGTGAAAAGAAATAAATTACAAAACCATGTGTATGGGCTCGGCACCCACAGCTCAGAGGTTAGAGTGCTGGCCACATATACGTGGGCTGGTGGGTTAGAACCTGGCACAGGCCTGCTAAACAATGATAACTACAACAACAAAAAAAATAGCCAGGCATTGTAGTCGGTGCCTATAGTTCCAGTTACTTGAGAGGCTGAGGCAAGAGAATCACATAAGCCCAAGAGTTTGAGGTTGCTGTGAGCTGTGACATTACAGCACCTTACTGAGGGTGACATAGTGAGACTATGTCTCAAAAAAAACCATGTGTGTGATATAATGACCTTCACATCCCACACACTTCCTGCTGTGCCACATTTCTCCCCACCACCACCTCACCATTTTTATTTCTTTGGTGAGTAACAAAGAGTATGACTTACTGAGAGAAAATCACAAGTCTTTTCCCCAAAGAGCCTGTTGGCCATTCTAAGCAAGTACTGCTTATCAGTCTGGTTCACTTCGGTGAGAAGTGACTGGAAGGCCTGGTGGACATCTTCACCTCCACCGCCCTTGATTTTGTTTAAAGAAAGAGCCTGAAATCAAAATAGAATAGAAACACACAACTTCAGTAAACCCTGACATCAGGAAATGAAGACAGCACCAAAGTTGACTTTACAATGATTATGTGAGGACACGGGAGGGGATGTCATCTACCACCCAAGGAGACAGGCCACGGGAGAACCCAACCCTGCCAGCATCTGGTTCTTGGACTTCCAGAACTGTGAGGAAATAAATTCCTGTGATTTAAGCCTCCAGTTTGTAGAGTTCTATTACAGCAGCCCTAGCTAGTTACCTTACTTCTCCTCACTGTTTTTCTTTAACACAAAGACGATTTTATTTGTCTATCAAAGACTCTAAGAAATGATGACATACAATAAGGTTAATGGAGTTACTGGCAAGACAGAAAATAGGGTTGAAAAGTTATCAATGATCGATCATCCTGTTTCATTCAACCTGTTCCAGAGCACCTCTGGCCTACTCCCAACTGAATCATAAACGTGATGTGTCCTGGTGATGCAGTTATGGTCCCCTCCTGGTAGTCTTCATTATCCCACGTTTTTTTTCTTTTTCTTCTCCTTCTCTTGTCTGGGAATTGCTGAGCTGTGCATGGCTCTTCCTCCAAAAGCGGCTCTTCCTTAAGGGTTTCTTTCTATCCTTTTTCTTCTCCTGCACAGATGTCTCTTCTTCGAACACTTTTTCTTCTTCCTCCTCTATTGTCAACTTTAATTTTAAGCTTGGCTGTTTCCACTTTCCTTTCGGTAATTTCGTTGTCTTTCCCCATCTGTTCTATTTTGTGTTTTTTACAACAGGTTGGAAGTGTAGAGTCCACCAGAAAGATGATCTGTGTTCACATTTTTCTGTTTTTGCACACGCCTTTTCTGTTCTGCTTATTTTTTCTCACTGCTCTATCTTCCAAAATTCTCAGCCTGGCCTCTGATTTGGCTCTGTTCTCAGCTCCCACCACAAAGCTAAAATCTTCACTAAAAACATCATAGCACAGAGGTCAGTCTTGGTTGCCAGAGTCCAAGAACTCTTTCCCAGGTGGTCTGCACTCGTCTGGCCTACACCTGGAGCCCAGTCTGTGAGACCATGCTTAAGAGAACCATGCCTAGACCTGAGGGCTCTGACAACTGCCTTTTTTCCTCCATGGGTCTGAATGTGGAAGCTACATGCTCAGCCAAATTAAAAAGAGAACCTGTATGAGCAATAAGCCATGTTCCAACTAATTTCCCAACCCTGGGGAAATGATGACCATAATAATTCAACATTGTAGATGTTCATAGACCTGGGTTCTATATTCGGATATTGCTGAAACCTCTGTTCCCACAGATATTTCTGCAACTGCTTTCATGTCTGCTTCAACTTCTTCTGGCAGCAATTCTGAAAGTCTGGTGGAGGCATAGGTCTTTCTGTCACCAACTTTTCTGTAAACACTAAAAGTATGTCAACTGATCTGAAATAAATTTCCCTCCTTTAGAGAAATGTCAGTCATACCAGTCTCCACACTGCATTCATGTAATACAGTTTAGTTCTTTGTCCAAGTTATTTAACAAGGAAATTGCCTGAACAATTGTTGTACCCACTTTATCAGTGTTAAATTTCAATCTATTACAGGCTGTGACCCATCCCAGGCACACAGTTTCCATTTCACAGGGTTCTAGCCCAGGTGTTAGTCCACCCATTTGTGAATGGACTCCTCCCTAAGTTCTGTAACAACAGGACTCTGGATATGACTGGGATCCAGCTTTTCTTTCCTGACCCCTCCTACTTTGGCATCAGGTTCTCAAGCCAAAGAGCAGCGGTTCTCAACCTGTGGGTCACGACCCACAAGAACTGTATTTAAGGGCCACAGCATTAGGAAGGTTGAGAACCATTGAGCTAGAAGTTCATGGACTTTTTTTTTTTTTTTTTTACTATTTTCTTTAGAACTTTCTTCAGTTGCTAATCACTGTTGTCCTCCATCAGGGCTGTGAATGCTGCCAATGGCTTCTGCCGTATCCTGAAATTTCTCAAAATGTTCTAGTTTTGCTATCTTATTGTGAAGTTTCAAATTCTTTCCACAATCATCAACCTCTTGAAGTTTCTTCTCACTTAGAACCTTAACAATGACATTTCAAACAGCAGTGACATGGTAAGGCTGAATCAGGGTAGTGCAAGGCCTGCCATGAGTTCCTATGCAAATACTGCATATGTAAAAGCTGCAATGCAAAAAGATCAACTTCGCAGCCCCCAAGGCCTGCCTGACCAAGCACAAACCTGCAGGCCTTCACGCAAAGAGTTAGAGCATGACACCTAAACATTCCATGTTGAACTTCCCCCCATGGTTTTTGAAGGGTATGTCCACTGCAGTTATTAATATTTCACTCTGACTCACCACTGCATGTCTGGGTGAGGTGAGAGAAGATAATTCTCTTTCTAGTTCAAGAATCTCTGCACCCAAGGAGCCATACAGAGGAGCTGTATCTGAAGAGCCTCGCCTGCTCCTATTCCTCTTGGACTTATAAGCTGAGCTTGAGCCCAGGGGGGAATGGACTTTGGGGTCCTTGGAGGGGAGAAGGGTCCATATCCCATACCTGTGGGAGAACTGGGAACTAGAGGGCAGACAGCAGCAGGTACAGGTGATCCCAACAAACCATGCCTTTGGTGTTCATGCTCGTTCTCAGGCTGACCCTGGGCTTGGAGGTGTGCCTGGCGTCAGCAGCTGGACGGTACAAGCAGGACACATGCAGAGGCTTGACACATGCAGAGGCTTGATACACGCTTGCACTTCAAGCCTGCCCTCTGGGAGCAGTTACCGTGCCAACAGGAGCCCCAGAAATGCTGCTAAAGAGATGCATGCGGAAGGCCCCTGAAGAAGGCCATGGGGAAGGGGCCCCGCTGAGTCCCCACTGAAGCAACCACATAAGGGACCCACCCAGCACCATGTGCAGCAGAAAATCAGCAAACAGAAAAGCATCAACCTAAGCCATAAAGTTTTTGAGTGCTGTTTACTCAACAGCAAATAACTGAAACACTACTAAAACACTTTTGGCTGACAAGCAACCTTCTAAGAGGATTTTACACCTAAATGAGAAAATACAGCTTGCTAACAACCAAAAACCAGGTGACAATATTCAAAGAGTAACACAGGATTTGACCTGAATGTTGTGGCTCTACATCTCTATACAAACTCATGAACCAGCTAAGCCACATGGAGATGAAATCATTCATTCCTCTGAATCAAGCACCTCCATGGATCCCTACAGGTCAGTGCGTTCTGTCTGGGGCACTTGGGCAGGGGTAGCCTGTCCTGTCCTGTTGGCTCTTTGCACCCTATGATACCCACAATTACTCATCTAGAGCAGTCCTTTGGGACTTGGAACAGGGAGGATCAGCTCAATTGGCAAATAGGCATTTAGAGTAAAACAGCATTTACTTTTGCCCTGAAATGGTACCTGAGCTATCTGGGTGGCAGTGTTTCCCTTTGCCCCCATGGAGACCATGGCCAGGGCAGAGAAGATGCTCATTGGTGAGAAAAACACATTCTTCTAGTCTTCTTCACCCAGAATTTTCAAGAGGTTTAAGGCAAAGGTGCCACTTGCTTCCGTGAGAGGCTCCATTTCAGCAAACCTGGAAAAACAGATTTAAAGTGAGTATATCACACAGACATGGCTTACTGTACTCTCATTCTCCTACTGACATTTACCACTGACGTGAGAGCTCAGGGAGCAGCCAAGGACACTCACAGAACTTTGAGCACTTTTTGAGGGGGCCCTCAGAATTATTTTGTGTGTTTCTAATGTTAAGTGAAAAAAATAGTTATGTTTAGAATGCAACCCTTTATGAAGGCTCTTAAGTGCATGCTCACCTGTGAGCAGGGAGCAGGTACGGGAGGGGCACAGGAAACCCTTCCTTCAATACCCCACCTCCAGGGCTATATTCCTTGGTGTGCTGCATATGCCTAGACATGCTGTGTTATAATTTGAAAATCATTCAAAATGATAAATAAACCCACAGAGTTACACAAGAAAAGATAGCTGAATGTTTTCATAACACGGGATGCCTTAAAATAAAAGATAAGTCAAGCCATATACAAAGATGCATACAAGTCTTACCAACCTGCAGAACCCGTTCTAGGAAAGCTATGCAGATGACAAAGCTCCAGTACTCAGCTGTGCTCTGAGGACCGCCTGCTGGGCAGGGCAGCCACCCTGTCCCTGTTCTGGAGCATGAGGGCACCAGGCCTGAGCACTCATAGCACCTTATCACACAACCCCAGCCCCTGGTACCACCTGCAGATCCAGGCTCTGAGTTTGGAGCCAGGCTGCACTCATCTCAACTGCCTGGCCATGAGGCTCTGGCTGGGTCCAGAGTGGGAATATGGCTGGGCAGTAGGGGCAGGGTGAGGTGGGTTATCTTTAGGCCAACCAGATTGAAGAATCACAGAACGTTCAAGCACAAGAGGTCTTTAGAGATACCTATGGTCAGCTCCCCATTTTATAGGGGAGAAGGTGAAGTTCACAGAAATGAAGCAATTATTTCCAGGCCACGGAGCAGATGAGCCAATTGAAGGCCAAGGCCTTGTCTTCCAGCTACTGCTCAAGAGAAGCCTTCAGGAATAGGGACAGAAAGCACAGGGCAGATAAGGGCTCAGCAGTCAGGCAAGGCAGATGGGGAAGAGGGACTCTGGAGCACAGAGATGTCTGCTCTGACAAAGTGCACAACTATTTACCAAATTAATATTTTCCTAGTGGAAGAATGACACATTCCTGATGACTCACTTGAGCGGTGGGTGGGAAACCGCAGAACAAGGGGAGAAGCCAGAATAGCTATCTCAAGGAGTAGATGGGAGAGGGAAGGAGGTGCCCAAGTGAGGGACCTGTGAGGAGATGACAAATTAACCCCTTCTTCACTGAGCAAGAACTGACATCCACAGCTGTGCCTGCAGGGCAAGGGCCACAAAGACAACTGGGTCCTAAACCCCGGAACCTGTGAACGCTCCCTTAGATGGCAAGAGGGACTTCACAGCTATGATTGAGTGAAGGCTACTGAGATGGGGAGATGATCCTGAATTATCCCAATGGCCCCTAAATGCAATCACATGCATCCTTGTAAGAGGGAGAGCCGCAGAAAAAAAGCAAGATGCCACTCTGCTGGCAAGGAAGGTACAGAGGCCTCAAGCTGAGGAATGAGGAAGGCAGCTGCAGAAGCTGGAAGCAGCAAGGAAAAGCAGCTCCTCAGGCCCCTCCGTTTGATCCTAGCAAAAACCAGCTTCAAACTTCTGACCCCAGGACTCTGAGAATAAACACCTGTGCTTTTAACGGTACCAAGTTTGTGTTAATTTGTTTCAGCGGCCACGGAAAACTAATACAATGATTAATATACCTGACAAATCTTGCTTACTGTCCTTGTTTAAATATTTTTTGTTTTCGAACTCTTCTTTGTTATAGAGAAGACTTAGGGCTCTTTCCATATATCTTAAGATCACTGATTTTTAATGAAAGCACAATACACATTACTAAAATTCTTCTGTATAGAAGGGATTCTTCGGCAACACAGAAATATCTCCAGGATAGCAGCACTCATCAGTATAAACAAAAGTAGCCATTACATGAGACTGAAGCAACCTATTTTTGGTTCTCTGGGTTCTAGATCAGCAAGAGCTGCCCACTGATCATCAACCTTAGGAAAAACTATTGGTAAAAAACAAGAAAATGTCAAAATTAAGTATTAATAAAAGAGGAGATACCCCAAAGCAAGAACCACAAATCCCACCCTGACCTCCTTTAGCCAAGACTCCGTTTTACCATTACCACACATTTTCCACCCCAAGATGCTGAAGCTCTCTTAATTCAAATGAAAATGGCAACCTAAGAAAGCCCATTAATAAAGCATGCTGGTAATGTCCTCAAGAATTTATTTTGTATCAGTGACCTCCACAAGACAAAGCCATTCTCTTCTCTCCCCCGCCTAAGACACACGGGCAGGGTCCCTGCCAGTCTAGCTACACACAATACATCATTGGGGCAGAGGAGAAATCAATGTGCACGGGTTTCATTGTGTCAAGGGGATCTAACGCAGTCATTTTTTTAAAATACTGAACTGGGAAAATCAACCAGGACATTCAAAGGAAAAGGCCCATGGTAGGAAGGAGACAGGGTTTATAGTCTCAGCTCTGGGGTCCGGGACAAATCGCTGGGTTTCTGATATCACTTCCCTCCCTGTATGAAGAAGGGAATATACCAGAGAGTTGGTGTTCGCTTCCATCTTTAACATTCAGTAACTGTTAACATCAAATGCAGAAAGAAGAATACAAATTCAGCTCCATTTTCAAAGCCCACAGTGTGATAGTAATAACATTTCGCTTTTCAGTTGAAAGTCACTGCTGAAAGCCATGAAAAAGTAAAATTATATTTATGCCCTATATAAAAATGAATAGATAAAAAAGAAACAATGAATCAGTAATGCCCTGGAGGTTTATCCAAGATATGCAGGATAATCTTGATGCAGAAAATATGTTAATCACAAAATGACTGAATAGCAGACTCCTGTTAATTGCTCTTCAATGAAATGACACATCCTATTACTTCCTTAAAATAAGAGATAAGAATTATCTACTTCTTGGCTGGGTGTGGTAGCTCACGCCTGTAATCCTAGCATTCTCGGAGGCAAAGGCAGGTAGATGGCTTGAACTCAAGAGTTTGAGACTAGCCAGAGCAAGAGTAAAACCCCCATCTCCATGGTGGTGTGTGTCTGTAGTCCCAGCTACTGGGGAGGCTAAGGTAAGAGGATACCTCAAGTCCAAGAGTTTGAGGTAGAGAGCCATGGCACTCTACCCAGGGCAACAGAGTAAGACTCTGTCTCCAAAAAAGAAAAAAAAGAATTACCTACTTCAACTATCATCGTAGTCAATATAGCATTGGATGCAGCTCCTTTAATCCCCAAATAGTAATAAGATAAAAATATCTGTCATCTTATCCTTATATAACTTTAGTTTGATAGCTCTGGCAAGGCAAATACAATTCATGAAACAAACCCGAAGGAAAATTATCAGAAAGAAGATAAAATAAGCATAGTTTGATGTTTTACCTGAGAAGCAGTCAGAATCAACAAAATATTCTCAAAAACTGATAAAAATAATGAAGTAAAATGGGCTACAAAAAAGGTAAAACAGTCCCCAATAGAAGTATGTACAAAGTCCATTAACAAATTTACCCCCAACAAAAGAAAACAATGCTAAGGCTTACATTAAAAAGTTTCAATTTCAGAGAAAAATAGTAAATACCATCTTTTAAGAATATACTATGTTCTAGGTCCACATTAGTGCTTTTCTTGAAAGAGCCTTACAAACCTACCATGTAGGTGCTGAGAATTTCTGCATTTTATAGGCGAAGATATGGAGCCTTATCTCTTTAAGTGTTTCTAAGTAGCCCAGAGGACCCAGGGTAGCAGAGTGAGGCCTGGACATAAGGCCTGTATGGCTCTGAAGCTCACCTGCTAGATCACTATGGTACTACGTTTTTATGGTTCTTACCAAAAAACAAGTGGTGGAAAGCAAATTAAAGATACCTTTTTAAACCATGAACTTTGCAAATATAAAAACCATTCATTTCCAATACTGACAGACAGATGAGCCCTCTCATCCTATGCAAGTGATGCTTTAAATTAGTACACCATTATTTCCTGAGTACAATTTAGAATTATGTAAAAAAAAAAAAAAAAAAAAGTAAAATAAAATAAAATGAAAGAAGGAAGGAAGGAAGTAAAGAAAATGTCATGAAAACATACCATCTGAATAAAAAATAACACTTCTAGGAATCCCAATGAAGATAAGACTCACAGGTACTGATACAAATTTTATATACAGAGCATCTATTGGAGTATTTCATACACCACAGGAAAATAAAATCCTTAAATGCCCAACCACAGAGAAACAGATTACATAATATCCATGATGGAATATTAAGGGAGATAATCATAAGAAAAATCATAGTAATGCCATGGAAATGCACGAGATTATGTGGGAAAAAAGAAGATATAAAACTAGAAATATAATTTAATCTTATCTATGCAAATTAGATCAGTGTAATTTCTATAAATGTGTACATTCTATAAATGTAAGCATAACTTGCAGGCAGAACAAGAGGATATCCCATATACCAGATGTTTTTCAGTAATGGACAATTTTTAGATTCTTTTGCGTTTTTCTGTGTTTTCACATTTTCTATAACATATTATTTTAGGGAGTTTTATGGTTAAGGGTTCTTTCTATGAAATTAATATAAATGCATTTAAAGGCTGGGCATGGTGGCTCACACCTATAATCCTAGCACTCTGGAAGGCCAAGCCGGGTGGATCGCCTGAGCTCACCAGCCTGAGCAAGAGATCCTGTCTCAGGATCGCTTGAGCCCAAGAGTTTGAGGTTGCTGTGAGCTATGATGCCATAGCACTCTACCAAGGGTGACAAAGTAAGACTCTGTCTCCAAAAAAAAAAAAAAAAATGCATTTAAAAATCAGATACTGCTAAAAGAGATATTATAAAATATCAGGTACCCTCCCATATCTTCCAACTTCCAAGAAGCAATGGCTCACATGTCCTTCTGCTCTTTCTTCTGGTATTTACCTCCATATTTCTACATAATGTGTACAGTGCTATTGTTTACATAACCATTTTTTTTATTTACTTTGAGACAGAGTCTCACTATGCCACCCTAGCACAGCTCACAGCAATCTCAAACTCTTGGGCTTAAACGATTCTGTTGCCTCAGCCCCACAAGTAGCTGAGACTACAGGCGCCTGCCATAATACCTGGCTATTTTTTTGATGTAGTTGCCATTGTTGTTTGGGAGACCCTGGTCAGGTTTGAACCCACCAGCCACAATGCATGTGGCTGGCACCCTAGCTGCCGAGCTACAGGCACCAAGCTGACATAACAATTTTAAATATTCTCTGTTGCTTTCCTAATTTAGGGGCTGAGAATCTGGTTCTCTTAATGCTGCTCCCTCACCCCTCCCTTATTCCAGGTTAAGGTGGAGGGGTGGAACAGAAACCCATTTCCTGCTTTCATTTAATGCTGCTTTGCCCTAGGTGAATATTGCCTCTTCCCATATTCTTTAATTTTCTATGTACTTATGACAAATTTTCCCCAAATGTTCAATAGGTCAGTTAATTTTTTTTTTTTTTTTTTTTTTGGAGACAGAGTCTACTCTGTCTCCTGGGCTAGAGTACAGTGGCCTCTTCTCATAGTTCACTGCAGCCTCAAACTCCTGGGCTCAAGACATCCTCCTGCCTCAGCCTTCCATGTAGCTGGGACTCCGTGCGCACACCACCATGCCCAGATAATGTTTCTATTTTTTTTAGAGATGAGGTCTTGCTCTTACTCAGGCTGATCTTCAACTTCTGACCTCAAGCAATCCCCTTGCCCCCTGCCTAGGCCTCCCAGAGTGGAGCATTACAGGTGTGAGCCACAGTGCCAGGGTCCCTTTCAGTCATTCTTTTCATTCACTCAGACACCAGGACTAATTTCCCAGCTGCATTTCCCTCTCCCACAGCCTGTCACAGTGCTGCTGAGCACAGGGACTTAAGACTCTGAAGAGGAATTTTCACAGGCAGACAACTTTCCCTACTACAACCATTAGTTAATGGCCCAATTTATTGTATGGCAGACTGGTGAGTTTCTGCCCTCCCCAAACACAGCACATTGCTTACATGGCAAAGAAATTATTTTTTCTTAAATATTTAAGTATTGATAACATATTTCAATTATGTCTGATTTTTAAATACTTCCGTGCAAACAAAAAACCCACAAACAAATCTTAGTAAATATTTAAATTTCTATAAATCTAATAAATCAAGATTTACAAGTTTAGTAAGTTAGCTTGTCCTAAGACTTTCATACACAAAAGGATACAATGATTATGAAACTTATTTCTATACCTGTTCTTGAGTCTAGCAAAAGGTATTAATTAATATGTGGGTTTAACTTATTTTGTCTTTGTTATAACTTTCTATACTTTTCCTAAGGTAACTGTAATACCTATTTTAAGGGTTTCCTAGGGGTTAAATTAATTGCAAGGAACCATTTTATCTCTGCAAAAACAAGGTTGGGCTCCCTGGTTCACGGTCTTTGTACATCCCAGTTGTTTCTCAGCACTCATTTATTACAGCAGGCATTTTTGACGAGTTATGGGAGCTTTGAGCGCTAATCTCACCTTCCTTGGGATTTTACATGACCTTGGCCAAACACTAAATTTCAGTTTCTTGTAGCCTGATGTCCTTTCTTAAAATGAATATTATTTGAGTTTTCCTCTGAGTTGTATAACCTAGAATTATAGCATATAACTTAAGTCTTTTAGTTTAATTTTTAGGCCTTTAGGCTGGTTTGTACAACTGCTGTGCTTGTTAGCTTAGGAACTTCTAATAATCAAACTTTCTAAGACAAAAGCAAACCTTATTTTAAAGCTCATTTTGTTTGCCTGAAGTTATTAATGGACTTGAATTTTTTTAGCTATATATTTCAATGAATTGATGCTTGTTTTCTTCTTGGCACTCAAATTGCCCTAACTTGATTTGTGGGAATCTCTTTAAATAGGTTACTTTATCCCTAAACATTCTTGCTTTATAGAAAGTTTTAAGGCCCATTTTGGATTTTTCTAGTTGAAACACATCCTATCAGGCCCTCTTCTGGTTTCTTTTTTTCTTTTTTCTTTCTTTTTTCTTTTTTTTTTTTTTTTTTTACAGTTTTTGGCCAGGGCTGGGTTTGAACCCACCACCTCGGGCATATGGGGCTGGTGCCCTACTTCTTTGAGCCACAGGCGCCGCCCTCTTCTGGTTTCTTTTAATGCAGAAGAGTTGTAAAGCACAAAATCTGAATTTTGGGGGAGTACATGACTTTTGGGTGCTGACCAAAAATATTGTTGCTGTTGTTGGGCATACCAGTGACAGAGCTGGAACAGGTATTTCTTCTAAGTCTTTCATATATCATGCTGTAAATAAGATTGCCAATTTAAGTTTGATAAACCTGACTTTGCTAAAACACACTTGCACTTAAAAGCTTTCATCAGGCTGCAATCTGACTACTCTTTTATAATATGTACATGTGGGCATCAAGCATGTCATTATTAGCCACATTACTGAACTGGTTCCAGTTTGGACTTGTTACTCTGTAGAGCACTGAATAGCTGTCTCATCTGAGGTGACTCTTTGCCAATAATATCTTGGGTTTGGACCCCAATGTCTTCTTGCTTCATAGTTTAATCCCTTACTTTGATAGAGCAAATTGTCCAATAACTTTCTAAGACAGAATACAGATGCTGTGATTTCTTGCATTTCTGGAAATATCCTTTTCCTACCATTCCGTATGACTGGTAGATTAGCAGTCTACCAGTCTGCACATCATTTTACCTCCGAATCTCTGAGGCATCCCTTCATTGCTTTCCAGCCTCCAGCTTTGGAACTGAGGAGTCTAGAAACATTCTGACCCAAGTTCCATCTACTGCCCCTACCCTCATCTGTTCATTGGAACCCTATGAAATTTTATCCTTACCCCTGATATTTGGAAATGTCCTTCTGTGAGCTCAGTTCATTCATTTTGCTGGGCACTTGGTGGGCTCTTTCAGTCTGGCAAGTCAAGAAAACTTCCTTTTTGCTCTGGCCAGGTGCGGTGGCTCATGCCTGTAATCCTAGCACTCTGGGAGGCCGAGGCAGGTAGATTGTCACAGGTTCGAGACCAGCCTGAGAAAGAGCTAGACCCCATCTCTAAAAATAGCTAGGCACTGTGGCAGGCGATTGTAGTCCCAGCTACTCGGGAGACTGAGGCAAAAGAATCACTTGAGCCCAAGAGTTTGAGGTTACTGTGAGCTGTGATGCCAGAACACTCTACAGAGAGCAACAAGTGAGACTCAGTGTCAAAAAAGAAAGAAAACTTTCTTTCTGCTCTGGAAGAAATTTTTGAAGTGCTTTCTTGTTTCCTCCAGAGTGGTTCTCTGTTCTTTCTCTGTACCTCCTATATTAGTCAGGTACAAAACTCATGACCTGACCTCATCTAGGACTGTCCAACATTCTCCGTGTTTTGGCACACACAGAAAATGAAAGTGGCATGGCATTTTGGGCAAGGCTACCTGCTACAGAGGTGACTACCTGAGAGCTTCAGCCACCCTGACCCACCCCAGGTACCCTGAGTTGGAGGGTTCCATTACCCCTCAGACCTCTTCCCTCTGTTGGATTTTCTGCCATCATTTGTTCTATTTTCTGGAAGAAAGTTCATGATTTTATCTTCTAATCCTTCTAATGATTGTTGTATTAATTTCAGCTATTACACTTTCAATTACAAGGACTCTTTCTCCTTCTCTGATGCTCCTTTCTTTCTGGGCTTCTTTTTTAATTGAGTCCTCTTCTGCTTCCTGCATTGTCTTTTTCTGGGGTTGGCATTTGCTTTATTTTATTTAGGTCTCTCTTTTTCATACCTAGGCATCCCCAAAATGCCTGATGACTCTTGATGTCCATCCATATTTATGAGGAAAATGCAAAAAACACTAGAAATTCTGATGACGGTACAGGACATGTCAGCTGAGGGCTTCATTGCAGTGTGAAAGGGGTCAGTAGTGTTTTTGGTTGAAGAACCAGTAAATGGAGGAAACATCCAGTCTACCTGCTGGTGAAAGCAGGCAGGGAGGGGAAGGAGGAGGTGGAGGGGGACTTCCACTTATCTCAGCCCAGCCCAGTGCCTCCCCATAGTGCCTGCAAGTCCCCAAGTTTGAGCATTTCCATTATCACTTTGCAATAATGAATAATACATAAATACTTAACAATCAATCATAAAGAGACTAGAGCAATCCTAATCCACTAAAATACTCTAAAAATCAAAAAAATTATAAACAATCCAGTGAGATTTTTGCCCTTTAAATGAATGTGCCAGTAGTTAAGGATGCATCTTTCAGATCACATTGCAAACTCAATAAATAAGTAATAAGATAGCCAAGTGTCCTTCATAAATATGAAAACATACATATGTATATATGCACATGTATATGTAAAATTCATCATGTATTTCAAAATTATTTACTACTTTAAAAACAGTATACCTTTTAAAAATAAAAATATTTAACCACAAATGTAAAAACTGGATATTCATGAACAATTTTATATATTTTTTAAACACATCTACCAAATCTATCCTAGCATCATTTTTTTTACTGTAGTATCACCAATAACTTTGAGCAGGTAATATTCATAATTGATTTTGTTTAACTGCTCATGTCTTAATAATTTTTTAAGATGTCACTATTTAATTGTGCTTCTTAACTTCTATTAAGGGTGTCTTCATTTTCTACAAAATTAACCATTCCAAGATAGCTTTAATGGAAACGTGGGCTCCTGCTTTGTCCCCACTTTGTTTTCTTGTGCAGTGTTTATACTTTTAACTTCTCTGAGCAGCAGATGCCTAATGTGTGAACAAAGCATTTACTGTACATATTATATTCTTTCTTCAGATGTCTAGGCCTAATCCAGGTCCAGCAAGCCTGGAAATAGGAGGGGTGTGCTCTTCCATCCACTTGGGTGCCCGTATCAACAGCTACATAGAAAAGAATGTTGATTAAGTTCATTCTAATTTCACCCTGTTGTTACTGGTCTGAATTAAATGCAATTTGCTGAATTGTAATAAGATGCCTTGGATCAGAACTTCTCTTATTTAATCTAAATACTAAGTTTCTGTAGTCAAGTTGACCAAATGCCTTTCTTGGTGATGGCACAAAGTCACAATAGATTCAATTTACTCCCAGGTGACCATGAAACAGCCTGATACACCCCATCCATACTGATAACATCACTCATTCAAGTTAATCAAAGGAACACAACAGCCCCAGCAACATAATGTAGTCCTCAGGCCCGTAAATCCAAAGGTTACCTAAGGCACATATCTTATCTCACCAGTCCTAAACCACCCCAAGAAGCAAGCAGTAAGCCTTTGGGTATATTCCTGTCATCAGGAACACTAGTCTCAAGGAAGCAAAAGTGCAAAAACTACTTCAGCTTTTCCCTCCCATTTGGTATTCCTGACAGCAAGTGAAAACTAATTTTCTATACATTTTCGGAAACTGAGCTTTAAGAGGAAAAGGGGGAACAAACTAACTTCAATGCCAATTTCATCTAGCACACAAACTCCAAACACGGTTAAAATCACTCTCCCCCCCATGTCCTCCTTATCTTGAAGTCATCAAATCTTGTAATGTTTTGCCCGCAGTGAGTTTACCTAAAAAAAAAAAAAAAAAAAAAAAAAACCAGAGCAGTAACAAGATCTGGAGAAGACCTCACGAATTGTATTCACAGGCCTGAGGCCCTGAAAAGTACCGCAGAATTTGCCAAACTGCGGAGCGCAGGCGGGGCCGGTCCAGAGAAAAGGCACTGGAAGACCGGGTCCCTGCTCTCTCCTCCACCCCTCCCACGTTCCCAACGCCTGGCGCTCCGTAGCGCGAGACCACCACTTGTGGGTCGCGGGGCGAAAATGTCACCCGTGGACTCTGGTAGGGTGAAGGATGTCACCGTGGCCGCGGGGACAGTGAGGATCACCTGTGGCCGGGGAGGCTCTGCACCGCCCCCATCCCGTGCCAGCTGGGGGTCGGGGCGGTCGGCGGCGTCACCGGCCAGGCGACCAAGCGCAACTCACCGGGCTGCGTCACCGTCCGCCGGAGAAGGGAACGTGATCCGGAACGCTCAGCCCTAGTCCTCCACCCCACCGGGACTGCCGGGGTCACGGCCCCGCGCGGACACGCCCCGCTGCTCACGGCGCGCCGTACCCGCCGCCGCCCCTACATTCCCCCGGCGCTGCAGCGGGTAACTGAGCCCAGCGCGTCCGAGCGGGTCCCACACCAGACACGTACCCCAGTCTCGGCGCCGTAGTCCGGAACAAGCAGAGCGGCTGGAAGGAGGTGTCCCAGCGCCCTGGGCCTCAAATACTGGCCAAGCGGAGAGGCGGGCCTAGGGCTGGGCGGGGAGCCGGCGGGCCGCCAGCCCCGGGGCTGGGCCCGGAGAGGGAGCGCTAGGGAAGTAGGTGTGGGTTGGGGGCGCTCTGACGTCAACCCGGGTAGCCTGGCCGGTCCCAGCCTTTTGGAGGAACCGCTTCTTTCTTGGTGCTCTCACTTTGCTCTCTGTACACTGGAGAATCAGTGGGAACCTTGGCCCTCAGGGAGTTCTCCATCTGGGGGCGACGTTGCGCAGCGCGCTGGAGTGTTTACTGTGCGTTTGTAGTGACACAAATAACCAGCTTAAATTGGACCTGGGCAGAACAGAAATTTAAAATGAGCAACGCCCGTGAGATCACGGTGTGTGTTCAAAGACTTATAATACACTTCAGGTTCATAAGAACTGGACCTCAGAATACTAACAAATTACACAAATGAATATGAAGACCCTGTTCGCCATCTCGAAAATCTGGAGTGACTGGGGCTGGGGAAAATGCCAGCCAAGTTTTTAAAGTGAGTTCAACTTTGGGAAGCTCAAGCTATTTCCTGCCTTCGTCCTTACCCTAAGGAGAGTTAGATACTATTGACACTGATACTATTGACATTTGAGCCAGGTAATTCTTGGTTGTAGGGGGCTGTCCTGGAATTATATAATGTTTCACAACACCCCTCGTTCTTTTACCTGTTAGATGCCGGTAGCAAACCATGACGCACACCACCCACCCCCAGGTTGTGACTTTTAATTTTATTCTTGGAGTAGTGCAACATAAAGGAATGCTCAGAGGTATCTCACATTCACTGTTCTGCAATCCTTTCCATGCCAATTTTATTAGCTTCAGATTAATCCTTCCTGCTTATCTTTTGCAAAAATAAGCAACGTGTATATATCTGTATAAATTCTAATTCCAATTCCATCCTTTTCAAAGGGGTAGCATCGTATTATCTATCAATAGCTCAACAACTTACTTTTTACACTTAACATATTTTGGAGATCCCTCTGATTTGGTACATATAGATCTCCTTCTTTTTTGTTTGAGACAAGAGGCTCACTATGTTTCCCCCCAAGAGAGTGCTATGGCGTTTCAGCTCACAGCAACCTCAAACTCTTGGGTTTAAGTGATTCTCTTGTCTCAGCCTCTCAAGTAGCTGGGACTACAGGCTCCCGTCACAACGCCCGGCTATTGTTGTTGTTGTAGTTGTCATTGTTGTTTAGCTGGCCAGGGCTGGGTTCGAGCCTGCCAGCCTTGGTGTATGTGGCCGGTGCCCTACCCACTGAGCTATGAGGGCCGCCTAGATGTCCCTTTTTTCAGGCTGCATACTATTCCTTTGAGTGCCATTTGGATTATTTCCTATCTTACCTCTTTACAAGTAATGCTGCCATAAATGAATGCAGCACTTCTCAAACTTCACTGTACATACAGATCATCCCATGCTATTGTCAAAATGCAGATTCCAATTAACTAGGTCCTGAGATTAGGCATTTATAACAAGTTCTATGTAGCGAATCCTGCTGGTCCATAAACCACACTTACAGTACAAAGAATTTAGTGTGAATATCATTTTCCATTAAGGAAGAAGTACCCTGGGCGGTGCCTGTGGCTCAGTGAGTAGGGCACCAGCCCCTATAACCAGGGTGGCGGGTTCAAACCCAACTGCGGGGCCAAACTGCAACAACAACAACAACAAAATAGCCGGCTGTTGTGGTGGGCGCCTGTAGTCCCACCTACTCGGGAGGCTGAGGCAAGAGAATTGCCTAAGCCCAAGAGTTGGAGGTTGCTGTGAGCTGTGACTCTATGGCACTCTACCGAGGGTGATAAAGTAAGACTCTATCTCTAAAAATAATAAGGAAGAAGTACCCATTAATCCAGATTCCTAGATTCTTAAAAGAGAACTGACAAGACAAGAGCTAAATACATGTATATTTTTGTTGATTATTGTCAAATTCCCCTCGGTAAGGATTATGTCATTTTGTTCTCTCACCATCAATACCAAAGTGCTTCTTCCAAATTTGGAAGAAAGATCTCTGGGTTTTTACCAATCTGATAGTTGAGAAATGTTCTCTCAGTGTAGTTCTAATTACCGTTTCCTTTATTTTGAGTTAAGTTGTTTATCTTTTCATATGCCTAAAGGCCCTTCTGTCTTTCTTAAGGTTTCCCCTCTGAACTATTTCACTTTTGTTCTTTGTTTTAATTCACTTAAAAATTTTTTTTTTCCGGGGCAGTGCCTGTGGCTCAAAGGGGACGGCACCGACCCCATATGCCAGAGGTGGTGGGTTCAAACCCAGCCCCAGCCAAAAAAACTGCAAAAAAATAAATGAATAAAATAAAATAAAATAAATTAAAAAAATTTTTTTTTCCTTCTTGGTCTTAAGAGCTTTTTATAATCTTTAAAATTATTTTATTCTTTTTTTTTTTTTTTTTTTTTTGAGACAGAGCCTCAAGCTGTTGCGTGTTGTGGCATCACAGCTCACAGCAACCTCCAACTCCCTGGCTTAAGCAATTCTTTTGCCTCAGCCTCCCAAGTAGCTGGGACTAGAGGTGCCAGCCACAATGCCTGTGGTTTGTCATTGTTGATTGGCAGGTGCAGGCTGGATTCAAACCTGCCAGCTCAGGTGTGTGGCTGGTGCCTTAGCGGCTTGAGCTATAAGCACCAAGCCTTTTTTTATTCTTTTTGAGATAGAGTCTCACTTAGTAGCCCTTGGTAGAGTGCTATGGCACCATAGCACACAGCAACCTCAAACTCCTATGCTCAAGTGATTTTCTTGCCTTAGCCTCCCAAATAGCTGGGACTACAGGCACCTGCCACAATGCCTGGCTATTTTTAGAGATGAGGTCTCACTCTTGCTCAGGCTGGTCTCTAATCTGTGAGCTCAGGCAATCCACCTGCCTCAGCCTCTCAGAGTACTAGGATTACAGGCGTGAGCCACCTGCCTGGCCCAGCTTTTTATATTTTAGTGTAATTACTTCTTTGAGATAGGTCACAAATATTTTCCTTCAGCTTGTCATCTGTCTCTTGACATCTCTTCTGGTGACATGGTCATACAACTTTTTAAGTACTCAAATTTAATGATTTTTTCCTTTATTTTCCTTTATTGTCTCCAGATTTTCAATCATGGTTGGAAAATCTTTCTCTATTCAGAAGGAGCAATCTCTTAAACAACCAAAATAAATCTTTATCTAAATTACACACCACCAATGTTTTCTCCAGTATTTGTGTGGTTTTATTTTATTTTATTTTATTTGCAGTTTTTGTCTAGGGTCAGGTTTGAACCCGCCACCTCTGGTATATGAGACCAGTGCCCCACTCCTAGAGCCACAGGTGTTGCCCAGTGTGGTTTTATTTTTTACGTTTAGATTGCTGTTCCCTTTAGAATTTATTCTGGTGTATGGGAAACATAGAACCAATTTTAATTCTTTATCAAATGACTTTCCAGTTTTTTCAACTCTGTTTATTGAAAAACATGGAGACTAAAGTCACTCCATCTTGGATACTAATCTGCCAAGTTTACCATTATTAACCTGAGTGTTGAGAATGCCTCCAAGATTTCCATTTTATCTACTGCTCCTTGGGTAAGAGCACATAAATCTTACCCTTAGGTTAAAAGCACCTTAAGGTTATTGCACAGATTACAGGCTATGATTTGTGCGTCTGTGCGTGCAGAGGTGGCATACTCCCAGGGTGGGGCTGAGTCAGAATTGCTGCTTTTGTGAGCCTAAGATGCAACCAGCCCCCAGGGGAGCACAGCTGGGACAAAAGCAGGCATGGCAGCAAGAGCAGCCCAGCGAAGAACAGGAACTGAGAGCCATTTGTGAACTCTAACACAGAGTGCAACAGAGACAGAGGCGCCAGCTCTATGAGAATTGGTGCAGGGGCAGTGGCACAGGGCGGGGCTGAGTGGTGATTTCTGTGAACTAAAACAGCGCCTGGCCCATAGGGGAAGATAGCCGGGACAGAAACGCAAATTCTGTGAGAATATAAGTAGCAGCAACATCAGTCTGGGGCAGGGCTGGAACTGAGTGAAACTCCCCAGTTTTCATTAAGCACCCTGAGGTTCTCACACTTCAGCTTACCCTGCCAGCTGGTGGCAGAGTGCAGCGGCCAGCTCGAGGAGACAGATCTCCCAGTGACTCAGGCAGGCACAAACCCCTGGAGTATCTGCTCATGGGAGGGAACTGGGTCACAGCACTGCAGTGACTGGGTGTGACAGAGGTGCAAGGTGGAGAAGGAGGCATCAACCTTCCCAGACTAAATCATTTGCTGGGTGGGCCCTTCTGACTCCACAGAGCACTGAAGTGAGTCATATTTGAGCTTCCACCAGACCCCTGCTATCTAGTTGCTGGAGACCTTTTGAACTCTACCACTTGAGACCAACTGCTGACTTGGACAATTGATTTGGAACTCTTGACCTGGGCCAGTCACCTGAGGACTATCCACGGTGATACCCTGGTTGTGTTGTTGTGGGAAAGTTTGATTTTCTTTCTTTCCTTCGTTGTTTATTTCTTTTTTTTATTTTTTTTTTTTTTTTTTTGCAGTTTTTGGCTGGGGCTGGGTTTGAAACCACCACCTCTGATATATGGGGCTGGCACCCTACTCCTTTGAGCCACAGGCACTGCCCTGATTTTTCTTTTCCACTTGTTGCCTGTTGGGGGCAGGGTGTCGTAGTTGCTGGTATTTCTCCACAGCTGAGACTTCAGCCCAAGTTACTGATTCACTAGGATTGGACAGAGACCAGCTGAAAACAAGACAGAGCCACTTACCCCACCACATCAAGTAGGTCCCCAGTGTCTCAGGCCATAGTACTATATGGGTCCTTTGCAAAGTTGTAGGGGAAAAGCTGCAGTCACCAGTCCCAGCTCTTGGGCAAAGGTTAATTGCTGGTTAATTGCTACTCCAGGAGCCCCCAACCCAATATCACCTTATTTGTTCATCTAGATACAATAGGCTTTAAACCAATAAAAGTAAGGAAAGATAAGGATGGTCACTTCATATTTGTTCAGAGTAACATGCAACATGGCAAGATTTCAATTATTAACATTTATGCACCCAACCAGAATGTGCCTCAATTTATAAGAGAGACTCTAACAGACATTAGCAACTTGATTTCCTCCAGCACCATAATACTTGAAGATTTTAACACTCCTTTGGCAGTGTTGGATAGATCCTACAATAAGAAACTAAGCAAAGAAATTTTAGACATAAACTTAAACATTCAACAATTAGATTCAACAGACATCTACAGAACATTCTATCCTAACAAAACTGAATATACATTCTTCTCATCAGTCCATGGAACATCCTCCAAAATTGATCACATGTTAGGTCACAGGTCTAATCTCAGCGATTTTTTCTTTTTTTTTTTAGAGACAGACTGTTACTTTGTTGTCCTCAGTAGAGTGCGGTGGCATCATAGCTCACAGCAACTTTCAACTCCTGGGCTTAGGCGATTCTCTTAACTTAACCTCCTGAATAGTTGGGACTACAGGTACCCACCACAACACCCAGCTATTTTTGTTGTTATTGTTGTTGTTGTTGTTGTTGTAGTTTGGCTGGGGCCAGGTTCAAACTTTCCATCCTTGGTAAATGGGCCTGGTGCCCTGCCCACTAAGCAACAGGCACTGCCCAACCTCAGCAAATTTAAAAGAATAGAAATTATTTTTTGCATCTTCTCAGACCATCATGGAATAAAAGTTGAACTCGGTAACAACAGAAATCTGCATATTCATACAAAAACATGGAAACTAACCATATGCTGAATGATAGCTGGGTCATAGACAAGATTAAGAACGAAATTACCAAATTTTTGGAACAAAATGATAATGAAGACATGAATTACAAGAACCTCTTGGATACCGCAAACGCAGTCCTAAGAGAGAAATTTGTAGCATTGAAAGCCTTCTTCAAGAGAACAGAAAGAGAGGAAGTTAACAACTTAATGGGACATCTCAAATAAGTGGAAAAGGTAGAACATTCCAACCCCTAACCCAGAAGAAGAAAAGAAATAACAAAAATTGGAGCAGAATTAAATGAAATAGAAAAGAAAAGGAGTATACAACAGATCAATAAATCAAAAAGTTGGTTTTTTGAAAAAGGTCAATAGAATAGATAAATCTTAGGCTAACCTAACCAGGAATAAAAGAGTAAAATCTCTAATTTCATCAATTGGAAGTGGTGAAGATGAAATAACAACAGACTCCTCAAAAATTCAAAAAATTCTTAATGAATATTACAAGAAACTCTATTCTCAGAAATACAAAAATCCAAGGGAAATAGACCAATATTTGGAAACATGCCACCTTCCTACACTTAGCCAGAATCAAGTGGAAATGTTGAACAGGCCTATATCAAGTTCTCAAATAGCATCAACTATACAAAATCTCCCTAAAAATAAAATCCCAGGACCAGATGGCTTCACGTCAGAATTCTACCGAACCTTTAAAGAGAAACTAGTATTTATATTATTTAACCTTTTCCAAAATATAGAAAAAGAAGGAATACTACCCAACACATTCTATGAAGCAAACATCACCTTGATCCCCAAACCAGGAAAAGATCCAACAAGAAAATAAAATTATAGACCAATATCACTAATGAATATTGATGCAAAAATATTCAATATGATCCTAGCAAACACAATCCACCAACACATCAAACAAATTATATACCATGACCAAGTGGGTATTATCCCAGGGACTCAAGGCTGGTTCAATATACATAAATCTATAAATATAATTCATCACAAAAACAAATTAAAAAACAGAGACCATATGATTCTCTCAATTAATGCAGAAAAAGCTTTTGATAATATCCAGCATCCCTTCATGATCAGAACACTTAAGAAAATAGGCATAGAAGGGACATTTCTTAAACTGATAGAGGCCATTTACAGCAAACCCACAGCCAATATCGTATTAAATGGACTTAGATTGAAATCATTTTCACTTCGATCAGGAACCAGGCAAGGTTGCCCATTGTCTCCATTGCTTTTTAACATTGTAATTGAAGTCTCAGCCATTGCAATTAGGGAAGTAAAGGCAATCAAGGGTATCCATATAGGGTCAGAAGAGATCAAACTTTCACTCTTCATAATCAGATGATAAGATTGTATAGCTGGAAAGCACCAGGGATTCTACTACAAAATGCTTAGAAGTGATCAAGGAATACAGCAGCGTATCAGGTTACAACATCAATATTCATAAATCTGTAGCCTTTATCTATACCAACAATAGTCAAGCTGAAAAAAAGTCAAGGACTCTATTCCGTTCACAGTAGTGCCAAAGAAGTTGAAATATTTGGTAGTTTACCTAATAAAGGATGTGAAAGATCTCTATAAAGAGAACTATGAAACTCTAAGAAAAGAAATAGCTGAAGATGTTAACAGATGGAAAAACATACCATGCTCATGGCTGGGAAGAATCAACATTGTTAAAATGTCTATATCACCCAAAGCAATATACAATTTTAATGCAATTCCTATTAAAGCACCACCGTTATACTTTAAAGATGTCAAAAAAATAATACTTTGTTTTATATAGAATCATAAAAAACCTCAAATAGCCAAGACACTACTCAGAAATAAAAACAAACCAGGAGGAATCACGTTATCAGACCTCAGACTATACTATAAATTGATAGTGATCAAAACAGCATGGTACTGGCACAAAAATAGAGAGGTAGATGTATGGAACAGAATAGAGAACCAAGAGATGAACCCAGCTACTTACCATTATTTGATCTTTGATAAGCCTATTAAAAACATCCAGTGGGGGGGGGACATCCAGTGGGGAAAAGAATCCCCATTTAACAAATGGTGTTGGGTGAACTGGCTGGTGACCTGTAGAAAACTGAAACTAGACCCACACCTATCACCATTAACTAAGATAGACTCTCACTGGATTAAATATTTAAATTTAAGACATGACACTATAAAAATACTAGAAGAAAGTGCAGGGAAAACAGTTGAAGAAATGGGCCTAGGAGAAAATTTTATGAGGAGGACTCCCTGGGCAATTGAAGCAAAATCAAAAATACACTACTGGGACCTGATCAAACTAAAAAGCTTCTGCAAAGCCAAGACCACACTAAGCAAAGAAAGCAGAGAGCCCTCAGAATGGAAGAAGATATTTGCAGGTTATATCTCTGACAAAGGTTTAATAACCAGAATCCACAGAGAACTCAAATATATTAGCAAGGAAAGAACAAGTGATCCCATCTCAGTGTGGGCAAGGGACTTGAAGAGAAACTTTTCAGAAGAAGACAGGTATACGACCTACAGACATATGAAAAAATGCTCATCATCCTTAATCATCAGAGAAATGCAAATCAAAACCACTTTGAGATATCATCTAACTCCAGTTAGATTAGGCCACATCACAAAAATCCCAAAACCATAGATGTTGGCGCAGATGTGCAGTAAAGGGAACACTTCTGCACTGCTGGTGGGAATGCAAACTAATACTTTCCTTTTGGAAAGATGTTTGGAGAACATGTAGGGATCTAAAAATAGACCTGCCATTTGATCCTTCCATTCCTCTGCTAGGTATATATCCAGAAGACCAAAAATCACTTTATAAGAAAGATATTTGCACCAGAATGTTTATTGCAGCCCAATTCATAATTGCTAAGTCATGGAAGAAGTCCAAATGCCCATCGGCCCATGAAAGGATTAATAAATTGGGGTACATGTATACCATGGAATATTATGCAGCCTTTAAAAAGATGAAGACTTTACCTCTTTCGTGTTTACATGGATGGAGCTGGAACATATTCTTCTTAGCAAAGCATCTCAAGAATGGAAGAAAAAGTATCCAATGTACTCAGCCCTACTATGAAACCAATTTTTAGCTTTCATATGAAAGCTATAACCCAACTATAGCCCAAGAAGAAGGGGAAAGAGGAGAGAGAGGGTAGGGTAGGGGAGAGATGGGAGGAGGGAGGGTAATTGGTGGAACCACACCTACAGTGCATTTTATAAGGATACAAGTCAAATCTACTAAGTGTACAATATGAATGTCTTTTTTTTTTTCATTTCTTTATTTTTTTATTGTTGGGGATTCATTCAGGGTACAATAAACCAGGTTACACTGATTGCATTTTTTAGGTAAAGTCCCTCTTACAATCGTGTCTTGCACCCAAAAGGTGTGGCACACACCAAAGCCCCACTCCCTTCCCTCCTTCCCTCTCTTTGCTCTTCCTTTCTGATTTCATTTCATTTCTTTTTTTTTTTTTTAAGCAGGAACTCAACTTTATTGTGTCAAGTGGCCGCTTATATAGAGCGTGGGGAAGGGGCAGGGAAAGAAGGCAGGGGATGAGGTGCGTGACAGGGTTGGGCCAATGGCATGGTACCACGTTTGCTATATCTAGGTAGAGGCACTTTAAAGCCGGGCCTTGCTGAGTCATTGCTACGCGGAAGTAGCTCGATGGATCTA